>QNGE01002498.1:9578-107869 GCA_008508345.1 Paragonimus westermani | reverse complement strand
TGATGTTTTTCGACCGTATTGGATAATACGCCGGCGGTCACGGTCAACCGTTGGGCGATCGGAGTGCTCTTTGTTTAAGGGTACCTTTTCTAACCCCCTTCTTCCTGATACGGAAGACAGCAGTGCCGCAACTATAAAAATAGTTCTGCTGTATGCCCATAGGATCGTGCCTCACTGCCTAAGCACTCCTACGCGGTAAGCAGTGCGACATACAATCCTATGAGTGTAACTGCTTTTCGTCTGACTGCTCCCCTTTGGCCTGGAAGGACCGGAGTCCTAGTCAGCATAGCCCGCCGGATCAAAACAGTACACAAGCCCGACCACCACGTCAAGGTAGCAGTATAGGTCGGGTAACTGTTCACCGCCGTGGCTTGGAATGTCATTAGTTAATTGTGCAAGCAGTCAAAACAAGAACATTTTAAATTTCAGTATTTAACCAAGGTATGCTGTCATCCAAGATACTAAGAACATCCTGGAATTTTTCTCTTAACCTGTTAGGTTTCGCGTTAAGTCGTTTGTTGCGTTTGGTGCTCAATTGTTTGCGCTGGACTGTCATTCTTTATCACAGAAAATGTGTTTGATGCTTTATCGATTTTCAACACACATTTCTCCATCGAGCTTTTGTGCGATTCACAAACGTACATGATGTTTATGTTCGCACGTAATCAAAATGCACGTATTCGTTACAACGCGCGTTGTGTCGCGTTCACGTGACGCATGTCGAATGTACGAATGTATGCAAAACGGACCCGTTTCTCATGTGTGCACCCAGCGTTTTTGTGCACACTTGCGCGTGTGATTCCGTTATTCGCATTATCCAGTTTGTGCTCTCAGTCGATAGCACATGTTTGCGTCCGAACGAGTCTGACCGTTGAGTGCACTCAGATACGCTGGTTTTTCCGTCTGCAATTCGTTTCAATTCATGTAATGCGTTGTGCTCGTTACTTGTTATTGTAAGCTGTTCACTTTGATCAACCCACTGGCAAATGGACGTGAACAGCAAGGTTTGGCGAATCGTGCTACATTGGGTTGCATTATCTTCCGTTTGCCTGTCTTTCCAATTAGATGCTGGGATAGTTTCGAACCTTGGGTTTCCGTTTCGTGTATCGTGATTTTGACTACTGTACTACGTCTTACATTTCCTGGATATGATGCTGTCGACTACTCAAGCATGGGCATTCGAGATAGCCACCGTTCGAACGCATAACTTAATGAACAGAAAAAATAACAGACCATGAACTTTTTCTTCAAATAAATATTATCTGATGAATTTCTGTGGTTGTGACAGATTTCTGTTACACCCATATCGCCTGGCTATGAATCTAATTACTGTTGACGACTTAACTTCGCCGGATTTGACGGAACGCCTGAGTTCATGAGGCAACTTATTTTTTCTGTGTACAACTATATTACTTTCTCAATTATCGTTTAATAGCTGAGCGTTGCCGACAATACATGCGGAAAAGTAGCTTGTTCATTTCTTCACAGACGGATCGAACGTTATACCACCATTCAGCTGATGCAACTTGAATATTGTGGACACTGACCCTCATAATCACCAAAACAAGCTTGGCTGTGCTCTACCAGACGCAGAAGTTTGTCTAAAGCATGTATTCTCCATACTCAACTATGTTCAGATCAAAATTTCTTTCTGTTTTCCTTTCCAAGGTAGCAACAACAAGTTATTACTAAAACTTTAGGACTGACACTTATTAACCAGGTATCATTTTCCTCTCTCTCTCTCTCTGTTACTTGCATTTCGTTTCGTCAGTTTTCAGTGTTACTGTTGGGCTACTAACAAGAGTAGGGGAAGCCATCTGACCTTTCTTGAAGAACTGGTGTGTACTGATTGTACGCGATCTATCCTTCGTGTTTCACCAACTTGACTTGTTTGTGAGGAAGATTTGAACAGTTGTGCCATTTTGAACCATTGTTGTTTTCACCAGTTAGCTTAAATAAAGTAAAATGATTACGCGAACCATATAGTTGTTGGTAAGAGCAAACGCTTTCTAACGCGTTAAAATTGCACGTGATCAGGCAAACTGGTAACTTCGTGAATATTCAAATCACCAGTTACAAGCATTATCCAACCTGGCAGCGTGTTGTGATCCGATCAGTTGCATGCCCACCGACTACACGATTCGTTTTTATCCATGTTGTGTTTATTAACGTTTTTTATTTGACTCATCATTTTCGCGAATAAACCGCTGTCGGAAAATCTCCATGAGGTCAGAAGTAACGATGTGGCGAACAGTTGTTATTAGTAATTCTTTTACAAGTCAACACAGTTACATGGGTCTCATCAAAACGTCATGAGACAAATCGCAAAAAACAAGAAGTGACTGTTTTTTGCAGTTTGTCTTTTGACTTCTTGGTGAAACCTATGTAACTGTGTTGACTTGATAAAGAATTATCGAAAACAACTGTTCTTCCTGTCGTTACTTCAAATAAGTTGCTATTGTTCAGGTCACGCTATCGTCTGGTTGGATTCTACCGAGTCGTCATCACCAATGATTTACGATAGTAATACTCATACTTAACCGCAGTTGAATCATGGTAGAAAAAACAGCAACGTTATATCAAAACAGCAATGTCTTGGGCCTGTGTTTTTCTGCGCTGAGGACGTAGTCGACTCGGTTAATCTAATTTAGAAGCAATAGCCGTCAAATATAGTTTATCTCTGTTACTTCTTTGGTGTTCCTTTGCTACTGATAAGTAGCACGGCGTAGTTTACACATTTTGCTGACCACATCGAAGGCGGCGCCGGGCGGTGGATGTTGCAGAGTTCACCTTTGCGATCACTCTAGATTAGGCTTTGCGCATCAGTACGGTTGTACAATGGGTACTACATGCACCGAAAAGCATAACATGCACTCTACTTGACTTCAAGATGTCAAGAAAATGATCAACAAGCCTAATATCAGTAGTTTTACACCTGGGACCGTCTGTCAATTTGCTTACTACTACCACCAGCTCATCAGTTTCTACCATCATTATCGTTTGTTCGCGACAATTTTTCGTCACTCAAGTCCGCTTTCCTCTCAATTGATGCATTTCTTAAAGTTTTAACCAGATGATCACTTCGCGATATTGCACTTTCTCTGTTAGGTTGATGGTTGTTGTCAGTATGCCTTGTTCTGGCAACTCATCGTTTTTACTCTCTGTTTTGATCTAGACATGCGCCTTTATCCGGTTCGGCGTCAGCGTCATACGGGGTTACTTCACTTCCTACCTTGGATGATCAAGTATCCATAGATTATAAATTACCACCAACGACTCTTCATTCATTGCTCTCGCATACCCTACCTCTCTCCATGGTCCAATCGCGAACTGCTTTCGGAACTACTTCTCAGTCGCTCATGCCAACAGCCTATTTCAGTGGCACACCTTCCAGTTTTACAACAGGTGGCGATAACAGCACCAGTCTATCTGGCTCCTCATCACTCTCTTCCTCACTCGTTTCGCTGCATTCAACTCCTCCCGGGGCCAGTTTCCTATCGAATGGCCCACCTAGTCATATCTTTTCTTCTTTAACACAACCATTACCTACCACGTCACGCTGTTCTCTCTGGCTCAAACTACGAATATGTCCTTCGTGTCTTACACCTACATCTTCAACTAACACCTCTCAATTACCCTCAGCGATCATCTCATCAACCTCCTCCGCTCCATTGACTGCCACTTCCACCGTCGACGGGACTTCTACAGAAGATGGAACTGAGAAGAATGATGCAGGCAATCTAACAATCCAGTGTCCTTTTTATTCACAGGCTTGTCCTTATGCTCATCCATCTCCGAATGTTCGAGTTGATGCGGGTTATGTTACAGTGTGCTATGACTTTATCAAGGCAAGTGCTTGTTCTCTTGCTGGGCTTGAAGTTTTCAAATTCTATGAGCTTCACGTATCATTTGCACTGTTAATTCGAAATTATTCACGCGCTACTTTCTCCGTACGCAGTAATTCGAGTCAACAGATTGTCCTCTTTTCTAAAGATATTCTTTATACCGACCATCATAGAGAATTGACGTGGTTCCGTTTGTGTACTAGGTCCCTAAGATGAGTATAATATTCTTCATCGTGAAGTCGGCATGATTGGTATCGGTTAGTTTGGTACCGGATGAGAAGCAGGATACGTACCAGATGATCATTGTGAGATGCCGTGTTGTCTGTCGTTTTCCCTTCAAACAATCGTGCATTCTCAATCACTCTTGAAATTTTAGCTGAAAGATGCAATAGAGGAGCAAGGGAAATCATCGGTACAATTCTCTTGGCAGTTTCTTCGCTTTTTGTCAGTATATCCAGTCGTTTTTCGGAGGCGGATGACTATCACCAGCATTTTCGATATTATTTAGTGTTACTCATAAGTAGTTTGTCATTAAATGGCGATTCTTGTCCCATTGTTACAATTTTTTGGGAATCGATAACTACTTTATGTCGTAACATACTGTAGCGAGATGGCGTCCAATAAAGCACAACCTTTATTGTCCAAATCGCTAGTCACATGCAACGCGCTCTCTCTCGTTTATGAGTCATAATTCCAACCCGCAACACCCCCCGGTTTCCGTTCTCATGTCGTGTGCACTTCTGACCGGTTTACGTGTGTGATCGGCGCCTTCTATCGGGGGGTTTTCCGCTTGCCATTCCTCGTCTGTTTGTCCGATTTCGTTGCGCGATGGCTCGTCCGGCTGCTCGTGCTGTCCGCCATCCACCCAATGTTGGCCTTGACCGTATTCCAACATCGTGTCGAGATGTTCCTCTAAATGTTGGAAAAACCACGCCTCCGATCTGGTCGTCTGTCGTATTTCGCCTGCCCTGTCTCGCCGGTTGGTCCGATCCAGTCGAGCGATGACTCATCCGGTCGCGCACGTTGTTCTTGATTCGATCGCGGCAGGCTTTTGAACGTACCTCTCCCGCGTTGAGGTATTTGGCCGAGCGCTCGAAAACTCGCACCTCCGGCCTGACAATCCACCACAATACCAGCTAATGGTGCCTTCTTGTCCACTTTTTATTCAGTCATTTCTCACAGTGTTGCAAAGTCGTCACTTCATAGAATCACTCTGTATTCATTTTCACAGGGTATGATACGATTGCGGACGCCTAATGATGTAATGTTGGCAGTCGTTTATCCGGGTTATCATTCTTTTCGAGCTACTAGCTCTCTTTCCGGAAAGGCAAAAAATATGTTAATACTCACCATTTACTTTGGAACACTTGAACCTTGAAACTCTTAGTTTTACATTGAATCCTGTCTTCAAGTGTTTTAGAAGACCTGATGCCCACCGTTCCACATGTACCTTTCACTGGGTGTAATGGTCTTCGGTTCCATGTGATGATGCGCATCCGTGTTACGCCAGGAATGTCCAAAGTGAATGCTTGTATGGTTACCAAGATCGTCAGTCCTTAGTACCCTTGATTTCTTTCTTCGGGGCTACTGTTTACAAAGCTTATAAAAGCGCCTCTAACAATTGAAACACGATGTTCAGATCAAGTTTCTAGAGATCCAAGGATCATTCTTGTTGAAGCTTTGAGATGCTTGCCTAATGCGTGCGTTTATGCCCATTTAATAATTTGTTTGTGGACCGCTTATTGCTGAAAGTATGACTGAGAAACAGCCTTGACGTCCAAGTGTGACTCTAGGCGCGATTAATTTTTCTTTCCACTCGGTTGGTACGACTCAACATGAGTTGTCTATCTTATCTGGCTACACTATCCAGATAGAGAAACTGTTGTTTATCCACACATATCGCTTTGGCTATTGGGATGTGTCTTAAACACTCCGAACGATTTCAATCATCATCATCATCAAATTGAACGCATCTCGAATTTCTCATTATTTGTTGACACACTAGGACGCTGTATTCTTGGTGCGATTCCCCGTTCATTTCGTTAACCCCAGTGGTAATTAGCCAGCTTGGTTCCAGAACAAGGCGCCTGTTTGTTTGGTCTAAACCGTAGACGGTAGATAGTGAACACATTTCTTTCGATAGCAGTGTTTTTCTCTTGCAGTGGTCAACCATGTCACGACTTCTAAGAATTGAAACGAATACTTGAGGCTACGTGAAGTCAGCCTTTTGTGCAGTGGTTCCAAAAGTTTGACTAACCATAACAAAGGTGTGTGGTAGAGTCAAACGGCACATCATCATCATCATCATCATCATCATAGTCAGCATTACATCAGTGGTTCACACTAACGCCTAACTGCCACACAACCATGAAGAAACAGCAAACCGTATATAGAAAGAGAGAAGGAAAAATAAGTGGACGGGAGGGACCTAACTACTGAAAATGACTACGTCCATATTCAAACATTCAAAGTCAAGGTGCCTACACCCTGCAAACAAACAACCGAGCTGCAAGTGAGAGTAAGGCGTCATCAGCGGCACATCATCACTATGAATTTTGGACGTATGTGCAGCCGAGACCGTTTACCGTATCTCTCAATACCGTCCCATCAATCTTTCCGTTTCGTTTCGTACTTCCTGAAGTTCTATTATCTACAAGCGTTTCTTCTCCCTCCGTTTTTTTATCGTCCGTAGTCTGGCCATATCCTTCAATGGGAACTTCATTTTGTCTAAATGTGTCTGTTTATCCAATAGGAGTGTCCCAGTTCATATTTAGATGTAAAATCGTTTCGCCAATAAAATAGGTGTGTCGAGCGCTCGACTATTCAGGCAACCACGAACAATTTTTAACCCACGGCACGGATCGCCCGCTAATATTTCCTGAAGTCTTCTTTCTCTGAACGATCGAATTTTCCGTTGATTTAACTTCCTATGCATTAGTAATACAAAACACTGCATTTCTATGCTGTTCTTCTGGTATCTTCCAGAGACTTCTGAGTGCTGCTTGACCACTCCCAAAATCAGCCGCATTTTCAGTTGGTCTATTACCTTGCCTTCTACTGTGCACTCGTCCTGGTTTAAAAAAAATATTAATCAAGACCACCCTGAAGTGACACGCGTTTTCTTCACGATTACCATTGGACAACTTATTTTAATTTCACGATTTTCCGGTCACTTTCGAGAAGCAGTGCAATGATGGCTGTCTAATTGCTTACCGTCAAACAGAGTGACGCTTGGTGTTCACTCATTCTTGTCTTCATTTCGCCAGTCTTAATTGACTGCAGTTATGGGTTGATTAGAGCTGTACCTCACTGGTGCCTTTACTTGCAGGGTGAACGCAGTTGGGTTGTCTATCCAAGTGGCCTGGACGTTGTTCCTTACCACACGCCCGTGCCCTTCGCAGATAATTTAACGAGTCCGATTATCCACTGTTGAAGCAGTTTTCAGCCTGTTGGCCAACAAAGACAACCGGTAACCCTGCAAAACAAGCAGATAAGCCCATTACCCTAGCTAGGACGCGATTACTGATCTCTTCTCGCATGCCCGTGAAAGTTGTGTATATATGTATGCATTTGTTTATAAGCACCGACCAGGGTACTAAATACAAACTTACTAGATAATGCGCATTTTCTTATGCAGACCATGTCTGTTTACATGGTGTTGGTAATTTTCACGCTAGCTCTCAAACAGGTTGTGCTTATCAGGCTCAAGTGGTACGATGAATTAAAAAATTAAGGCGAGCTGGTTGAAGTGAACATAAGGTCTCGTTGCAAGTGAGCTATCGTACTTGGTTCCACGGTATTGCTGACGGATTGTCCAATCACCGACAAGCACTACCTTCCGAGCCCTAGCTGGGAAGCTGATAACGTCTCGCGACTATAATTTTAGAGCTTTCGTACTATACGACCGTCAGGTCACGAAAAAACAATTCGTGACAGGAAATCGGTTGTTATCCTGTAAACTTATCATCTCTGCAGAAGTTTGTTACACCTTGAGTCCACTTATCAACAGACCAAACTTACACACTCTGAACTCTACTGTTGCTTACGCGGTGCCCTTATCCCACGGGGCAACCGTACGAGTACAACGGTGAGAGAAAATAAACTTCTCACTGAGAAGCCTCTATTTTGTCTCATAGACTTGTGATTGTCATCTTTCTGATCTCATTCTCCTACAGCTTGATAACAAAGACCAATTGACCCGATTGACTTTCGTTGATGTTGTCAACTATTACTTCACATTCCTGGCAACTTGTGAACTTAACTGGTTCATTTATGCATCCAAACATTTTATGATATAAATTCTTACCATCTTGAATTTGTGGTGCTCTGTAAGTTTTCTAATATCCAAATAGGTTAGTATTACGCAGTACAACAATTTAGTAAATCTGACAGTTGGCGATTTGATTCTACTTGATTGTTATCCAATACCAAGCGTGTATGACCCTTTGGAGCCTTGTTCTATGCCTTTAGGCTAACATCCTTTACTCGATAACTCTTCTTTTTCTCTGTTTTTCATTATTGAATGCGATGATTTGTCCTGTAAAAATTCCTGCACATTTGCAACCTCAGTTTGGTTTTACTATCGAGTGCTCACCAAGTAGTTCAAAATGTTCACTTACGAGTCAAGCTAACGAAGATTTTGATTGCGTTGCATTTATTTTCTCGCAGTGTTGCATAGGTAATGGGCGAAAGTTTGAAAGGACTTGCAACTGCTCTTAAAAATTGTTCCGGTGGATTGGTTTCTAATTGAAGACTTGTTGGTTTGTGTCTTCTGCACCTGTTTCATGGATGTGTCTGACGACTAACGTGCCAGATCATTGACATACTGTGTGGGCATCGGCCTTATGAAACTCAGTTGCTGCCGCGGGTCTGAGGCGTTGGCGAGATTGACCAACCACGCTGTCGGTTGGGAGGTCGATCCGTGAGTCTCATCGCCCGACTGCCAGTGTTTACCCATTCCAGGGAGTACTTGATGTAACTGATTTACCGCAACCATCGGTACGGGCTCTGTAGTGGCAGCTGATGCACTTCGGTGCAACAGTCCACGACAAGCGTCACTCATGCAACACATGACCATTCGCAAACTGAACAGAATTGCCAGGATCGCGCCGAATCCGATTCCGCACAACGAAAGCTGTGAGCATTTTTCAAGTTTTGCACCCGCCGCAACAATTGTTCCACAAATGCACAATCCACCAACACCATAAAGCACCACTAAACATAGAGCAGAAACAAACTGAGGCACATCATACAGTCGCTGTTGGAAACCGTATGTCAGTAGTCCTCCAACGGGGCTACTGTTGGAGTTAATTGATGGATAGGTGGCATTAGCCACCGGTCCCGGTGTGTGAGCTATCACAGGTAATCCTCCACCTGCACTTGACAGGCTCATACTAGCCTCCGTTGCCAACTTTCCTTTCGCAACCTGTTTGCTAGTTAACGGCGTAGGCTCTCTCCACACCCAAAGTCGTATCCATTCGAGAGTAACAATGGCAAGCATGATTACGTTCATCAGAACTATCATCGCGCTTATCATTTGACATCCCTCTTTCATTTTGACGATCGCGATGAGAATGGTGATGATGCCACAAACGACCAGTAGTAATGTTGAAAAAGTCGTGAAGCAACAAAGACAACGCGTGGCCTGATAAGTTTTGTACCCAGGATATCGTGTTTCCGGTTTTTTCTCGTTTGTTTTAGTGGTTGGATAACCGTATGGTCCAAGGTCACCGGGTGGGGGTAATGATGGTAACTTTTCTGACCTTTCTCCCGCGGATCCCATTGTTTTAAGCCTTTTAAAGGCGTTTTGACTCGCTGATCGTCCACTGGAGGATTGTTGTATCATTCTTGGAGCACTGCTGCTTGACTGGTGATGGAGAACGAAACTTTCATCATCTGGATGGGACATACGTGAAAAACCAGGTTCCTGAACGCCTTGTGGCATTCTGGGCACCTCGATACTTCGCTGTTCCGAAACTTGCTGAGCAGGTTCAAATGGAACCGGCAAGGGATCCGGCATTGAACCTTCTACCATAGTGGATCTAGACGGTTCCGAAATGTGTTGATCCGGTGTAGCAGATTGTACTCCAGACCCTTCTACTCGTACGGGTTCGTTCCAGTTAGTTAGTTGAAAATTGAACGAATTATTCGGGTTCATTGGAGTATCTACAACGGGTTTTGTACTAAACACACGGACACATGGTTTGTTAATTCCTGTTTGCTTTTGGCCCGTGTTATCCGAGTACAACCCCACTCTGGTTTGTAGCATGTGCCTGGATCTAAGGTTATCAATGTCGGTGTCTCTTCGCGGTCAATGAAATATCTGGCTTTGACAACATGGATTAGAGTGTGGCTGGTACTACGCAAGTGTTTATTATCATCAAGTTGTTCGATTCTTTCCGATCATCACATTTGAATCTGCTAGCGATCAATTATGTATCAGTCTGCAACTGGGACGAGTCTAGTTCGGTGAAAATGGCTGTCACGAGAACCACACAATCGGCCTGTTTTCTCTCCGAGTGACGACAAGTTACTCATTACATAGCGTTTGCCTCAAATTCAGATTTTTATCTTGCTACTTTGTGATACACCGGTGATGTCACGTTATGCCTACTATTGGCTACCTGACGTGTATGTATTTAGTTTTCCACAGAAGGATCTCGGTTGTTTACTCACCTAACATAATGTTTCAAGATGTCATCGTTTCAAAGTAAAAAGGCTGTTTTCATCTACGGCTTGGCTTATTGGTTTACCGTTTGTATGGTCTCGTTGGTTGCAATCCATAGAGTAGAACAGAAAAACGAAATCGAAGCTGAAAATGTGAGCTCAAACACACTTTTCTGTCATTAACCGAAACGGCGACCAACGGCGAATGAAAATCGGACAGCCTTTTTGTGCACTGGATTAGCTTATGGTTCATGATAGGCATTGCACCTAGTGACCTCTGGATAACGAATTTGTGGTGATGTTTCAACATCCGGAGGACGTTTATCGGATGGACTACGTGACCCGTCTGTAACAGCTGCTTGTCGGTCGATGAGACCAATTTGTGTTGTCTATCGGGGTCGTGTCGGATCACGTTGCACATCAAGTTCTCGGTATATTTGAGGACGTGTTCCAAGACACTGAGGTCGATTAGTTCTATCATCTGCAGATGAATCGTTGAATACAATGTGAATATAGTTCTGGTATCCACTTCTTAACACTAGAACGAGCACGATCTTTCACTAATCAACACGACTAGAAATGACCAACAGAGGGATGTAATTTCAAACCATGATTGCTAATAACTGAGCTTCGATAACCGAGCTCTAGGCGATTGAAGTGAACCCTCATGTTCGTGGGGTCTTCCACTTGTACAAAACGATAAATCAGTGCACTAATACCACTGAAGTATTTATAAAAAAAACCCGATGTAACCGTTCGTCCGGATGCAAGGGTTCTGAGAACAGATTTAATTTTTTCCGGTGAAATAATGATAGCTTTCTACTCATTTAAAAAACACTAGTCAAGCTTGCTGAGTGAGAAGTGTCACACCATTTCAAAGGGTTGCACATGACTTAAAGAAGGGCGTGGAGATTTTTGTCCCCGGCGTCCAACGACAAGAGTCGCATATTCGTCTTTTGTATTGATAACCGATTTAAGTGCTCCTTTACCAATGACGGCAGTACTGGGTTGTAGAAAGTGAAACATCCAACCGTACATCATACTTTCCACACAGCTGCTCGATCGAGCATATTAGGAAACGTTTTGTATCAGTCTATGCGCTCATGGGTTTGTGGTAAATGAACACATTTAAGGCCACGACCCCCAGGATGTTCTCTCAAACACCAACAGGTCACTGTCTCGACGAGCATCGAAGGCTGTGCATTTGAGGCGTTTTCACAACAGCATGTCTACGTTTATTCTTGCTATTTAAACGCAGTATAGCTTGGCTTTTTTTTATAGAATATCCTGCATGTGGCCTTTTTTTTATAAAAAAAATATTATGAGACTAAGCAGCATTTTGTTTGGTAGCAAAGTAATGCCTTGCCTATTGGCAAATTTCTTTCGTGCGCGAAACGGTCTCTTGTAAAGAGTGTACCTCTTTGTGAATTGCTTGTGCTAATCCATCACGATTTTTACGGGACTTTCTCTGCACAGTCGTTTCTTTCTTCAGCGGTAATTTTACGAATGAACAGATTTGCAGAAGCGTTGTTATATGTTATCCCCTTTAGCATATGCTATCCGTCAATCGCGAAGCCCCATCAGTCGAAAAACGATCATACTTCAATGAGACTTTATCGTTGTGGGGTCGTGGAAACGGTGTAATCATAATTTTTCTTAGAATCAACAACCACCGGAAAATGTTGCTGAATTTGTCGTGCTTTTGTTTGGCCTATAGTTTACGAGTTTGCATTGATTTTTCTTGAGGATCTGTTGCTCGTCAATGGTCAGTGGAAAATCGGGTCTATGTTTTCTGTGGTTTGCGAGAAATTCCTCGAATATATTTTTTATTCGAGAAAGTAGAAGGATCTATGGCCCTCTTGGTGAGACTGTATTTGTCTTGAAACCGCCACTTTCTGTTGGACAACGAATTGTTTCTTTTCACCGTACCCTTGACCATAGTGTGACTCGATGTGGTTTCTGACTCCCTCTGTAATGAACTGTATTTTCTCCATGCTCCATAATTTTAAACAATTTTTACTCCTCTAAAATAGCATAATGAGACCGTCAATCCAACGGAATTGGCCTGCTTTCGGCTATCACACTGAGTACAGCACCGTGAAATAGTTACCAGAGCCAGTAGGTTAAAAACGTCGGTCATGGAGAAGTTTCTGTTGGGAAATCCTGCTTGTCAGTCAGTCCGTTGGATCATTTAATGGATTTCATAGGATAGCGGATTGGCGGGTAACTGAGTTCAAGTGAGAAATTTCTGAGATCCCGGGGTGAATTGCCATGTTTGGGCAGGCTGTTTTTGTCGCTGGTTCACATTCAACTGAAGTCCAGATTTTCCGATATTGGGTTTCATCTAACTTATGCAATCTGCCACATTGTTTATGGTTAATACTCTGTCTTTTATATGTCATCGAGTAAGGCGGAACAGTGTAGTGTACTGTATGCACAAGACATCAAGTACAACTTAGCCAAACTACCCCCAATAGGTTATACACCGCGACGCCGATTTGTTGGTGTCATTCGTTTCAGAAATAAAGCCTAACCCTCGGTACACATTGTTGTCAAAGTTTGTAGAACCTTAATTTGATAGGTAGCTGTATATCGTGAGCTAATATGAAGTAACAGATATATGTGTATGAACAGCAAATTCATGTCAAGGATACACAGTTTCTTTTTCCAAATTGGTGTCACCCAGAATTTCACACATTTTAAAAGCTCCCTCCTGGCTCAGCTTTGTGATCCTTGTGTACATTGGTTGCAAATCATATATCAACCTTTCGAATCGTTTATGGTAATGTAAGCCTCCCATTGTAACCGTTGGTTATTATTGCATTTGTGTTTCGTCTGTGAACTTTTACTAAATCAACATTTACGGCTCACAACAGATGTACCCCTCTTTCAGCATGTTGTTATCAGTTTGGTTTTCTTCACACATTGATGCTGTTTCTTCCAATACTTTGTTGGGTGCCATAACTGCATTTCATTGTTGATACTTCTCATGTAAACCATCACGACGAAGAGTTCACGGTGTAAAGTTAACGTCTCACTGAAAGATCGGTCATATTACAACCCATCTTTATCGTTGATTCTTTTGCTCAGCCTGTATGTGGAGACTGCGGAACATGGATAAGTTACGAGTCTGCCTGACCATTTGTTATAACTCCAGCTAGGCCAGTGATATTGAGGAAGCTTGTAAATTCTTGCCACCTTTTGATTGAAAAGACATCGACACTGTTGAGACCTAGTCTGTGTGTCACGTCTCATATCTCCTGGATGCTTCCAATGTCAGTGAATTTGGTCCGTTTTACCTAATCCGTTTCGATAGACAGTGGCACAATCCGTCTCTGTTCGACATACTGGCCCATTTGCCAGGTTCGTATCATCAGATCAGGCAGCTCAGTAGTACTTGGGGAAAGTTGCCGATTTTTCCCTTGTAGGCGTTCACCAATTTCGTTTCAGTTGTATCTCACAATAAACTCCCAGTTCAGTTTCTCGTCCCACGTTTTTCATCATTCATTATTCGGTATCTGTTCGATCGGGGCTGATGCACTTATTTGCATGTTCCATTGAACTGGCTATCAGGTCAGTCTATCACAGTCTGCCTTCGACAGTCATATTAACACCAGTGTTGGAGTACCATCGGCTTTGGCAAATCAGAATGAAATGACTGAAGGAGATATTTTTTGGAGTGCCCTTTAATCAGCTGGCAATTTGTTGTCACCATTAGCTGGGACGCAGCCAGTGTCGATTTGATTTATACAAAGTACTAACCATGTTCAATGTAATAACTGTGCGTTTCTCTTTGCCCGTAACCATCTTCTTGGTTAAAGTGATTCATTTTACGGGGTTTTTCAACGTAATGCACTACTGTGTACCTTTTATACCGGCCGGCCCATCATCTGTATTGTACTGTGGTCTTTTTACGTAATGAGTAGATACTCCAAAAATTTCACTGCCGCGACAAACTGCCTCAATTCTGATCATAATTAGTCCTAAATGTTGTTGTGATTTCCTGACCACATTTCTACAGATTTCATTTGTATTACGCTGTTCACAAGCCTTTGTGCTACAATTCACTCTCACTCAGTTTGTTATGACAAAATCCCAATCTCGTAATACAAGTTTTCATTCCGCTAATTCACAACGCTTCCTACGCTTGCCAGTCATATTGTACCGTTTTTTCACGCCGGAAGTGGTCAGACAATCGTTGAACCGCTGCCGCCAACATTCCTCTCGTACTTCACCTTACGGAATACCGGTTGGGGTGCGCGCTCCTACGCTATCTGTGAACACATACTAGTGAACATATCTGTTGCTTTTTCTGGTGCTGATTCACATTTTATTTAAAACCAACGTATGTGTATCGCACGCGGATCGATGCAGAGTGGAATTTGGAACAAACCAATTCGTTTGTCCGATGCTCTTCTTATATAAGTAGTGTTATCATTGGAGTGTTTCTAATTTTTACTCACCTTTTATTTACTGTTTGTGTGTGTTTCTCTTTTATCTGGTTTTTAGCGAAAAAATTGCAAGCATAGCTGCTGTAAATACTATCATCCTCCGGCCCACCAAATCGAAGCTGTGTTGAAACGTGGTGACGAACAGAAGAAGCTGTTGGAAAGGCAACAACGACTTTTGGACACCAAGGTCGGTGTTCTTCCTTTCTACTAAGCTCTCCAGACTTTCACATTAGTTTTCTATCACACTCATAATAACTGATGAAGTCGCTTGTCTGTACGAGGATATGCGTTTATGTTGTGTATGGAACGACGTCGGTCAACCACGAGGATGTATAGGGCGATAGCGATGTAGGGAAATTGGGACGAACCGTGGGCGAAAATAACTCGTTTCTGTGGAATGCGTACACTGTTTTTCGATTCAATGTCAGGATGCATCTCAATGAACGTTTGATGAAGTGCATTTAGGAGTTCACAAGAGATGAACGGCAATATCAAATACACTGGAACAGGGGTAGTAGAATGTCGAGAGAGGAGATAGAAAAAATTGTTTATGAATAAATAGTTGAAGGATAGTCCACCTTTTGCCTGTAAACGCAATCAAACGTAAATGAACAACTAAACATATCCTTTGTGTACGCATGCGTTCGAATCCATACTAAACAGATGTACTGTGAAGAAATTGTCAACATGTATTCACATGCCCTATTGTGTGTATTCTGCCTTTGCAACACGTCGGGGAGAGTTTATGATAGTGTGGTGTAGTTCGATGTGAGTACACACTCCAGTTGGGAAATGATGTCTCCAATTTTTCGTCGTATGTTCTACCTTGTCTTGTTTCTGTCAACCCTCCGAACTGGCCGGAATTTGGATTCACGGCGCCATATTCAGGGGTACTCATCATACTGGAATACCACGCGTTCTTGTATGCATCGTTCCTCCTACTGCCGTCTCTTGCGTGCCTCACTGGCGCGGAACGTCTCTACTGTTCCTCTGTAGGTGACTGATTGTCTTGAGGATTTTCACATTTGTGACTTATTATTGATTACTGCACCCATAACCACTTGAAACTTGAGCATTTCCAAAAAGAGGTGTCAAGTCATTTTGAGCAGAATGCTTATTATTTTTGGACCAGGTTTCAACTACGAGAGATAGGTCATTCGTTTCAGCTCTCCACAAAAAGTGGACCGTCATTGAATCCTAATATCTATTGATCTATGTGCATTGTTCCGCCATGTGGCTGACCCGAGCGGTCACGCCGATTTTATCTCGCACGTGCCTATGAGCACAATCTCTGCACTCCAACCGGAGCTCTGTGCTCACCCTGCGCATTCCCTCACCTTGGTTATTTTGGACCAGTGCCTAGTGCGTCTGAGACCCCTCATCCAACCCTGATTCAGCATTGGCTCTCACCCTTTGTGTTTGGGTGTCACTGCTTTTGTGCGTTGCGCATACGTAATCGTAAGAACCAATAAAGCGCGTCCATTCTGTGTGCGTGCGTGCGTGCGGTTCGGCGGCGTTCCGTCTGGCTTGGGTGCGTTCACGTAGGCTACACTGTGTGTATGTCATTCATTCATGCATAAGTTTGGAAACCGACCTGTGTGTGTGCACCTGTGCGGTTGGCAATGTGCACATGCTAACGTTCAGCGTCAGTAGACCCTTGGCCGCATCTACACCGGGTCACGATTGCGCATAGAGTACACGCCACAGTACCCCCATCGGATCGGAGGATCGACAGTCGGTTGCCTGAATACTCTGCCCGTCGATATTCTGGATTTGTGTGCTGTCTGCAACTAACCTGTTTTTTGTTGCAGCCAACCAGAGATGTACACTACCGTCCACACTGACCTTGTGTAAACCCTTCACATTCGACCCTCAGGTTTCAACATATCTGACCATGCAGCCACCTTCCCAACCGGGGAGCGCGTTTCCAAACCTTTCTCAAGCTGTTTGTGGCTCTGGGCTACCCTGGTCGCCGACTAACCCACTCCAACCGTCATCGGTTTATGGCACATATTTGACCGCTGGACAATCTTTGCCTGCTACTCTCAACCCAATGGCTGCATTATCCACTCAGTTCGCGTCTGTTTCTGATCCGAATACATCCGCTCTGTTTGCTGCGGCAGCAGCTTTACAACAGCAACAACAGACTGTAGTCACCCCCACACTAATTTCCGTGTCTCCCACTGCCAAGTCCTCGCTTCTCAACGGAACTGGAATTTTGGATTCATGCACAACAGGCCACCAGTCTTTGAACACTTCTTCCCGATCGACACAATTGCCAAGCGTGTCCACGAACGGGCACCACTTAGGTCTTCCACCTCGAGTTGTTACTGGATCCGAAGTAAGCCATTGCAGTCGGTTACCTGATAACCATCATCGTCACCCAAAGTCATTTGTTTGCTTTAGTCGACCCATTAGGTGTTAGTTTTTAATATTCGTGACAAACGTGTCCACCCTTTTTTTTTACAAACGAAAACGTTCTCGTTTCCCACGATTCGTAGATTCAATCGGTTCACTTCATTTTTAGTACCATCCTCTACCATCTCCATCCGGTCTGGTCCATCAGGTGTGAGTCTGATAGCGTTTTGGTCCGCTCGCGCGCTCGCCCATCTGCCCCCTCGCCCGCTCCAGTTAGTGTTTAGCGTTGGCGTGTGACACATGATGTGATTGACTTTAATCTACCACTGGTGCTTTTGTCTGCTGGGCCAAGTTTTTGCCGCCGTATCTAGAAGGACTTGGATATAGGATCGGTCCGAGCTTTGCGTTTATTGTTTTCAGTTTTTGCGCAGCAGAATGGCCATGGGACACACAAGGTCACGCTGGCCAAACCTGTCACTCTTAGGACATTCACATCAACTGGGACAGTGCGTTCGGGGATCTGGCGTTGTTATTGTGAATCACCACAAGCTCTCTGTGCTCAGGAAGCGCCTTACTACCTAGTGTCACTCTTCGTATCTGTTCAAGACTTAAGATTACTAATGTCGTTTGGTTGTTGTTTTAAAGGTATCCGAGCTAGAAAATGTTCGGTTTTGCAAAATGGCCTCACTGTTCGCGGAAAGTTTTGTTCAGCTGCATGTCGTGTCGGTTCATTCGCCACTCCGGGACGATTTCATTGGGGTGCC
Source organism: Paragonimus westermani (assembly GCA_008508345.1). NCBI lineage: Eukaryota > Metazoa > Platyhelminthes > Trematoda > Plagiorchiida > Troglotrematidae > Paragonimus > Paragonimus westermani. The sequence goes on along the minus strand of QNGE01002498.1, from coordinate 89,785 downwards.
CGGTGCAACCGGGAATGGTCTCCCAATCTTTCCCTTCCTTTGTTTTAACTGGACTGTGCACAACTTCGAAAATACCTATTGAATTAGTACAGGAACACTAAAATACTGAACAAAATCCGATTCTATATGTCTGACCGCTGGATTAGTTGACATGGTTGTAATTGTCAAGATGATATGTCAATCCAGTAACTTCATTTCGGACTGTTTAATCACAACAGTTTCGCAATGGTTTCCCCAAATCGTGCGTTCGATTTGCTGTGTGCCACGTGAGGTTTGACAGCCGTGTATGCATTTATTTAATGCAGAGATCAGAGTTGCGTAATCGGATGCATTGACAAAAGTCAACATTCCCTCGTTAACGGTCTGTCGAGTGGAAGTTTTTTTTGCGAACAACCATTACATAGTTATTAGCAATCACACAGTTCACATTCCTGCTGACGAATTTTCTAAAAATTATGTTTTCGTGTCCACTCAAGTGCGCGATGATTACCATCGTATGCAAGCGCAATATATAGAAGCTAGGAGAACCTATTATGTGTTTAAATTTTGACAATGAACTTCCGGCATAGAGTTTGCGTTGAGGAGCTAATTTCATATTAAGCTCCCAACTCGGTTCGTTTTGTTGTCATGTAACATGCACAAGAAAACAGGCAAGGTATGGCTTCTGACGTGCACACCACACATTCTTGGATAAAACAAATGATCACTGTCATTCGCTACCGCTTATACCATGCTGGGGCTTGATGTTGAAGGGGCCTGTCCCCTGCTGTTGATTCACTGCACTTCTTGTGCACAAGAGTCCGCCATTTGTTACCTCGCTGACTGATGGGACATCACTTCGTGAGCACTGTAAACGATTGGGCAAGAATGGACGAAGTTTTTGTCGCAAGACGTCTTAGATCTTTTTACAGTTTTGTCTCGGTCGATCAGCCCATTATCAGTATCAACTCGAAATACTCGGTCATTCTGGGAGGGTGATGTTTATGGTGAGTTTTCTCGCAATTGGCTATTGTAGCTGAAACCATTGGCGGTGTGGTCTAGATAGACTAGTGTACTCCTCCCCCTCCCCAGTTGAAAAGCTAATAACGCATGTATGCGTTGAAACATTGTCACGTTGACTGAATTGTAACTCATCATTCGTTCACCTCTCGCATACCAGTCGATCGCCAAATTTCGCTCTTTGACGTTCAGCGTACTAGGCTCATTGGCGCAATGCTGAATCGACTGTATATTAGTACGTGGACGAATGACCGGTTTTCAATACAAGTCATGTAATCGACTGGCACTGAAAAGTGAGCAACCCCATCAATGACGATTTGCTTCCCTCACTCTGGCAGAGTTGATAATCAGCCACCGCACGTGTAACAATGCCGTGATTCATAGGCACGATTCATGCTTTTTCCATAATAGATCCGGACAGCTAATCGATGTGTATTGCCCCCTTCCATTTTTTTGTCCAACACAGCTTGGTAGTTCATATTTATACCAAACGTATTCAAATCGTCTATGCCTACACATAGGCGTTATTCTTACTAACGCAACATTCTTTTCGCAACATTTCTGTTATTGCTCAATCTTGAACACTGTAATAATCATTGGATTGTCCGAGAACGCTCAGGGACACTCGTCTAATGATGCAGCTGACGTCTAAAGGAATTAATACAGCCTTTAAGGAGGTATGGAACGCTGCGAAACTGTATGGCCCTATCCTTCATATGGCGCTATCGTAGAAATGCCCATTTCCAGGCAGTGTATGCTTTATCGCATATATAAGTCTATGTTAATGCGGCGACAGTCATACTGGACGACGCATTGATAGAAGCCTTAGTGAGCACGTTTCAGACCAGTTGGGTCGTACAGTAGCGCAGCTGGAAGGCGGGTTACAAGAATGCCGACGTAAACTCATCAGTTGCCCGTGGGCGATTAACACCGGATCGATCCTGAAGGCTCATGCGAACTTTCGATGTACCATGAAGTATTGCACTTATTAAGGCTAATCGCAGCGATACTATTGAGCACAGCCGCCCCTCCCGTCGTGACCGAAAACAGCCGACAATGATTACATAAGCACGTGACCCCTAACGTTCAGTTTAAATCTATTCCCAATCTGCCTCACTTAAAACTGCCGTTTATCTGCTGTTTTGTGATCGATGAGAATACACGAAATAACGGTCATTTCAGCTTGCTAGTTTCACAGTTTGGATTTAATAAGGGAATATTTTGGACTGTAATTGAGATGACAATCGACGTTATCATCACGGAACAACCAACCGGAAATTTCGAGTTGAGATTGCTGCTTGGTTTTATAACCTTGAACGATCAATTAGACCGTATTGTTGAAGATCATATCAAGCCATAAACATTCATTTTTGCCAAATACTGGTGGTAGACCTGTTTTCTGATGCTCTAATTGTTTAAATGTCAGGCTTCTGTGCAGTCTGAAAGGAGCAATCCTCCTGCATCTTTTATCGTGTAATATCCGATCAAATTATTCTGTTACACTTATCCAAACTCGAGACAAAATTCATTGTGTACTTTGTGTTCATCTTGTCTGACACTCCTCACACTCATTGTCATCTATGCAATCGGAATAGGCTGATCAATAAAAGGTGGCTTTCGGCGGGGTTTATCAAACAACCAGTCACGTGCCACATTGTTCTCAAAATTGGTACATCGATGATTCCGTTCTCTGCCGTAGTTTGTTTTGCCAAACTCTATTTGACAATGCTTGCTATTTGTGTGTGACGAAGCTACTGCAATGACCCGGTTCTGTGCCACATTGAGCATAACCACGAGGAGCCTTTGTTGGCAGAATAACGGGGGATTCCTGTGCCAATGGGTGCATTCAGCAGTTCAAAACTCATTCCAAACTATGACTGTTTTGTACGTGTTGAGGTCAATTTAAGGACAGCACGATCCTATGTATTATTCACTGCGTCCACAGCTAGTGCAATTTCGGTTGACCTTAAACGTGTTCTGACTACTGTCTATGAGCAGATAGGTCACCTGTCACAGTATAACCCCCTAGCCTTATCCACCCGACATCCTTTGTTCCAAATAGTGTGCACTGCGCCTAGAATACAGTCTCATTGCACACTTGTTTCGATCAGCGTGTCAAAATCAAAGCGTTTTACTGAGTACGCATGTGTGATGATCGTCACTGTAGTTTCGTCTACGCCTTTCGGAACTGTTCGGTCGTTCCGTTTCCCACGACATTTATTGATACGCGATCCGCCTAGTCTAATAATCCACCTACAGTCATGACTTAACCCTATTGGCGTGTTTTGCGCTCATCCAGTGGTTGTGTGGAAAAAAAATTGTAGGCTTGCACCCCTTTTGATTAGTCGCTGAGTTAGCCTACTGATTTGGCGGCCTATTTTGCCACCCTTACGAATGGTGTCTGTGTGTGTGTGTCACCAATTCTAATAACAACCTTGCATGTTGCTGTGAGTTAGCTTATATTGATCTCAGCTGGACTGTTTCATGCGTTCCAACCGTTCGATGTTGTCTGAACTGACTTTTAGTTGTGTTACACGTTTCCGTTGGTTTTGCTTGCCACCCACAGATGTGCTTTTGTCGTTGTTCAACTGCAAGGCTTGTTTTCAGCGCTTTGCCTCTGCAATCGGCACAACTAATTCTGTCCATGTTACTGCTATCTGCAAATTGCGTCTTTCAGACGTGATCGCTTTTGCCTCAATCAGCCGCCCATATGTCCATTGAAATTGCAGCTAATCCTAATACAATCACCACGACCACTGACACCGCCACCACCAGTGGTCCGATTTGTTGGTGCTTTGGTTTTGTTCACGTTCCCGTTGTAATTTCACCGTGTGTTAGCGCGTTCCATGGTTATACTAACCTGGATGATTTGGTCGCGTATTCACGCCAAGAATACCCACCCCTGCGTGCGTACGTGTGCTCGCCTGCCATGCCTATCCTGTTTAGCTCGGTTATTGCTCGCAGTTGTTCTGTTAAACGGGTTTCACTTTTTGCTTCCTCACTGGTTTGTCTTGCTTCAGCTCACGTGTTTATCCACCTATCCATCCTTCCGTCTGTCCACCGATGCTGTATGTAAGGCAATAGGCTTTGTAGTATTCCATAGTTCCACGATTGTGAGCCAGTTGGCATCCCGCTCACCTCCAATTCATTCAGATCTTACCATCTTTCCAATCGCAAATTCGACAGACACAACAGATTATTGCAGCTGCTATTCAGGTCGCCACGCAGTCACGCGGCTTGGTGAGTTCTGCGAACGCGAGAGCTACTACTGCTGCTGTCTTGCTGCCTCCTGGTACTGCAACCGCTGCTTTTGAGGTTGGGTCAATGCCCACCCTACCCACGTCATCGTCCAGCATCGGCAACTTAACATCACAGCCACTGCCATCATCAGGAGCAGCATTGGCCTCTGCATCAGCCAATCATGAAGTGCCCACGATGGCCAACACTCCTCTGACCAAAGTTGTTCGGGCTGGCATGAAGCGTGAGGCTGTCAGCGTTTCGAGTGACGCCTGCGGAGTTGGTTTGGATTTGCATGTGGGTGTTTTGCTTCTACATATATACGCTTTGTTTGCTGTTTTCTATCATTGCGTTCGAGCGTTCGCATAACCGTCTTTCTGCATTTGTATTTCTGGTGGTAAACTGTTTTGTGAACAACCTTTTATCGTACACACGCACACGTGCGGAAGCTAGCTTGTTACACGAACCACGCCGGCTTAATTCCATGTCCAGGTCCCTGTGAGTCCCTGCAATCAATCGCTTGTCTCGCTTTTTGCCTCACTTCACAAACTCGTTGTCGCTATCGTCGTCGTCGACTCGCCTCGCACCAAACTGCGCACTTGCGATTCACTTTGCCTTGACGAATTGTACGCGCATCCCCTATGTCTGTGTGTGATTGTGTGTGTGTGTGTGTGTGTGTGTGTGTGCGAATTGATTGCCTGCTCTGCCGCATGTTTCCCCGGTGCTCACATTCCCTCCACGTCCACCACGTGACACGTGATGTTAATGCTATCCAAACTCAATCGGTAAGCATGCGTGCTATTGAGTTTGTCTCTCGTCCCCTGTCCACACCACATGTACATACATTAGTGTTGATTTGGTCATAGATGTACGGCTGATAAACGTGTGTTACGCAAGATTCTGTTCGAAGAATGCATGAGTGGATAGCCAAAAATTCCTTGTCATTGTTCTTAATGTGGACTCGCTTATTTACTTAGGATTAGCTACCTAACAATGTAGGTGGCTCGTGTAACCTGAGTAATTAATCCTCCCTTCACCATTTTGTTGAACTAACCTGACCGTCATAACTGTCGGAGTGCATATTTTACATTTTATTGCTCTCTGTGAGCTTTTTTGTACACGTGTTGAGCTACCATGCTCCGGCGTGATCGGCTGAGTTTGGGTCGGGACCTTATGCGGTTTCGGTTTGAGGCCGTGCCCGTTTGTACTATGGCTCGAACTGCCGTTGATTCTGGCTATGGTCCATGAAATAGCAGGTCAACGAATAAGTGTACGTATATGGAGAGGAGGATGGAAGCAAAAACAGTGGAAATTTGAGAAGAGTCAATAGCCTTACGGATATCAACTCACCATTAATTGCGGCACACTGTCACTTTTGGGATATTTGTCAACGGATGACATGGTTGGCGGCTAGTCTCCCGCGCTGGCAGGTGGCATCTATCAGCCTTGCTCAACGGGGTGGCTGGCGATTACGTTATCGCCTGGTTACTATTGGCAGCCGCGCTGACCAATGCGCGGTGCGTTAGACGTTCCGTTGCATTTAGACTACCTGAACCAACCGGCGTAGACTTGGTATTTCCGTAGTTTTGGTGATTGGTTGCAGTTGTCCCAACTACGCACCGATTGGCTGTCATGTTGCTCACAAAATCAGTCCATTTAATACAGGCTGACAGGCGGAGATAACGACCGTCGATTACCGAGGCCTTGCATGCTTTCTTCACACGACTGGGCGAGTCCTCTGTTTCACAGTGCAACACTGAGTACACACCCGCATGATAATTCCTCTTTGTAACCGACAATTAGACGTTTTTGCAATGCTGTTGACGAAGATTATGATTCGGTTTGTCTGTTTCAGTGCGGAAAAAAGTCATGTTGCGATGTGGCAACATTTCGTTTGCTGTCATCATTCGCACACTAGGACATGCAGGTTACGCAACAGATCATCAAGTTGACCCACTCAGCTCATTCAAAATGTTGCTATGCAATCAGAACCCGAAGCTACTGGCCTTGAGCAAAGCTATGTTGATCAGAACTCGCCAGCCATCGCTGTGTGCACAAATGTGGTTGAAACAATCCATCGGTTTGCTGTAGTGTTGATGACATAATACTTAGTGTGAATATATGTGTGTTCATACCCTGTCTACCCCTAAATACCCATCGTATACAACCTACATATTTTACGTGTGCGACCGATGAGAGTAAACGAAATGCTAGAATATCGCAATGCATGTATTCCTTCTGCACTGATGAAGTTGCTAAAAGGGACCCAGCGTTCCAAGCCTTTGCTGTTATCGATAGCACTAGCTGATGAGATGATACTGCTCAGGTAGGAGTGCTGTTGATCTAATGCATATCGTAAGGTGAATACACGATTGAAATATTTATGAGTAGGTCAGAAACCTACCTGTTCTTGTTTTTTTTGTGGTTCTCTTCTCGCATTTTGAAAGCTACCACGCCTTACGTGCTCTCATAAGCAATAAGGACAAGGTTAATACGTCCTTAATTGTTGTACTATGTTTGGACACTTTCTGGAAGATAGAAGTGACGACTGATCGACGTCAATCACGAGATCCCTTTTCGGTCTTCCAAATGAAACAAAAGACTGTAGCTTGGGTTTATTTCTTGAAGAGTGAATCAAGTTCTTGACTTGAGCTTTGTATACCAGAACTGACTGAAGGGTTACATTGCCGTGCTGTTGCGGCGCTCTCAGAAATTTTTGACAAACATGTATATCTTGTTCATCATCCAGAATAGTCAGTTCATTCAACCATCGTTGGAACCTCGTCCCTAGCCATTATCGATGGGTTGTCTTGCTAAAACGCACCCTGTTCTGCGGAAGGTCGTCCTTGTACCATCCCTATATCTTTTGACCGGCTAGGTGAATTTTTAGTCACTAGAGTTCCGTAGTCCTCTCAAGTTGCTCATGAATGCCCTGCTGTAGTGCTGCTCATATTTGGATATATATCTCCTAGCGAACTTTGTCCTCTGGAAATTTCGGGTGGTCTTCCGAATGCCAAACTATATTTGTTCGAAAGACAAAATCCGGCCTTTTTCGAACTCGTGGAAACTTACGCTGTGCGACACGACAGCATATCAGTTTTCTGGTTTCAACGGTCACCGCTCAATTACCGATCCATACACACAACACCAACAGTTTAGTGTTTATACGTTCCTCATTCAACATATCCACATGTCGTGATGTCCACCTCAGTGGAGGTTGGGTTTGATGCAAACGAGTCTGTAAGATGAAATCAGTGAGCACATGAAATGCTCTTATGGTTCTGTCGCCGTCGTTTTTTACACTCACTGGTTTGTAGTAAGCCGGTGTCAGATAATCTCGGCTAATCGGACACTAGAATGCGTACTCAGTATGTCATGGCAGCAAGCCAGCCCTCTTGCATATTATCAGAAATGGCTTCGTCATGCAGTGCGTATGCTGACGTGCAATTTTTTATCGAATCATCGAGTCAGACATTGTAGGCGACATTTGCGTGTTGATGTACATCAGTCTTGTTCGGGATGTGGTTCTATTTCGTTCTTGTGTTAGAAGCAATCCGATTGTGGCAGCCACATTAGTCAGACGAAAGCTGTATATCCTAGCCTTGGCAAATTGTTCTTCTTGTCGGTGCAATGTTCTTCCCTATTTATTTGAAGGAGCTATACTACGTTAATAATCACTCCTTGAACTTAACGATTGATTGTTCGCGGTTGAAGTTGAGTCGGCTGAGGTGTCCAGCTATTGAAACGATCTCCGGCTGTCGGAGTGCTTTGATCGTGAAAGTCCTAACGAACGCACAATTCCGGTGTTACACTCCTGACTCGCTACCAGAGTGACAATGTTGATTGTGATATTTGGGCTTTTCGATAGGTCTAGGCTGCTTTGCATTGTTCATGTTTGGAAGTATCCAACCCGCACGGGAATGAAAAAATCACCGTGGCAACTATAGGCTGGGATATCTCAAACTCTATTCAGAGTGAAATGGTGGTTCTGTTTTTCTGTCTGTCCATTCACTGTTGTGTCGCCTAAAGAGGCTGGTGACGCATTATTAGAGGCATGAACCTACACACTATGACCATTATGAACTATCGAGCACGTCTATGTTAACTGAACCACGTGTATTGTTTTAGATAGGAGCAGACTGTGAAAACCATGGGAGAATGAACCTAAGTTCTAGAATCCATCACTCATAATCAAGTGACTACGGGAAGTGGACGCTAAGGATTAACAGCCGAGTCTCTCTGTTCTGAAGGAGAATATGCAAACCAGTTTTTTACTTTCCGTCATACACACAGCCAACGAACAATCGATGTAATTATTGACTACACTGGTTCACATTGTGTTTGGTGGGTCGATTTACACCTTGAAGTCGTCTGGATATAATAGTATACCGATCAAGCGTGGAACCATGCTCTCCGATTTCCATTCCCTTTTGTCCATTGGAATTAGGGTATACGTGGAATTGCTATACACATTCCACATTCAGAATGATCTCTGTCACAGTTGCTCACATTTCTCGTTCTTAACATTTTTTTTGTCTTGGTTGAATTAACAGCCGTCTATCGTGGTGATCAAATCCAAGCACTTGCTTTCTACGCTAAAGCTGTCAGGTACCAAGGTCCATTAACAGATTGTTATGTTGTATGACGTATGGCTGTAATGTTGGAAGTGCACTCCGGGCATGTTTACCCTCAAAAGAGGTGTCACTTTAATCCGAGAATTTTGTTTATAATGCAGCAGTTTGAGTAACGTTGTTTCACGGCCATGAACATGACCGTTAACGTTGGGAATAGCAGGTGTGTCATTAGATTACCTTCAGCTGAACGCGCCGGATTACATCATCGAGTTAGTAACAAGGAAGTTATGAGGCGAATTTTCGGCACTGAGAACTAAACAGGCGTACTCGCGTAAACCGTGAAAATAAGTGGATTTATATGGCTGGGCTATGTGTTAAGGGCACTAGCCCACGCTATGCGTTCTTTTCGGAACATCCTGGTCATTGTCGGTTAGCCTAGCAAATGGAAACGAAGATGTTCACAAGAAGCTACAGATCGTATTCCTCTCATGTGTTGCAGACTCGGTTAGTCGAACAGTGTGTAATTGAACGTGTTGCATGGGTTGTCTACCAATTGAATTAGGTGAATGTTACTGTGAACTGTGTATAATTGGTGAACCAAGACAGTGATTTCCACCGTTATCTTCCATTCTCCTTTTAACTGGTTTGTTTGTTTGCAAGATGTTGTTTGTTTAAGTTGGATGAATCAAACATCACCACTCCTCACTCGAAAGCTATTTCTCATTGTTGTGTGTCGTTACCAACCCCCGATTTATTACTGTCAATGAGACTGTGACAAAAACACCACCAACCTTGTGGGACGACAGGTTGCTGTGTGTAACAATCAGTTTAGCACTCCGTTGGACTTTGCACAGTGTGGTCAACTGGTTTAATGCTTAGGTGCTTACTCTGTTCGACTGGAAGCAGAATATTGTTTTAAAAGAAAACAACACATGCATTGCTAACGTTTTTCCTCTTCATTTCCGTTACAACATCATTTGAAATTATAAATAACCATTTAATGGAATTGCCGAGTCGTGCAGTATATCAATTCCTGATTATTATTTTCGTTACGATGAGCTAATCATTAGGGTCTAGACCCCCCCCAAATGAGTTAAAACTCCGGATGAACCAACATGAATTGCACTGAAGTATGATTTTGTTTGCATTGATATGTATGTCACGTTGTATGTCGGTGTTCAGAATGATGTCAACAACTTTGTGTTTTTAGCCTCCACAGATGTGCTTCGATTGGACTCTTCCTCACCATGTGAGGTCCATTCGTTTTTCTTTTTTGTTGATACTATTTTGTGAAGCTCTTGATTAACATGTGTGTTATCAAATCGAATTCAGTTGGTTTGTTCTTGGTGCATTCCATCTTCTCCAGCTCATTTTTCTCGTTTTTTTTGTCACATGTTAGATTACTAGCACAAACTTCAGGAACAAGGGTTGCGTTTTTCGTACCACTTACTGTCTGTCATATACCGTACAAGTTCACATGCGCCAGGAACTATCACCCTGTCCAAACCTCGATAAGACAGATTGTGTGGTTGGTAATCAGACGTCATCACTGGGCTCCTGCAACAGTAGTCGATCAGGGAGACCGCGTTTAGTTGTTTTCAGTGATTGCTTCATAACGATGTTCCGAAACTGGTACTCTTTATCGATAATTTCCTTGCTCTGCTTGACAACATGTTCTACTTTGACCTGGTTAGTCGATTATAACACTACCCGGTGTAATATTCATGTTTCTGAATTAGCTTAGGGTGTAAGTTTTCTCGGCATTTCTCTGTCGAACTGCCAAGTCGTAAATTGGCTTCCCTGATAATTTCATCCTTCTGTTTCAGTCTTGGTATCCGTCCAAGCGTTTCAATTGCGCGGTAACCTACCCAAGCGAATCAGCCGGAGAATCGGAACTTGTTGATGGCTCTAATGGCATGTATAACGGCAATGGCTCTCATGCAGGATCTGACGAGCAGCGAAGCGAATCCGAACTGCAGACAACTTGTTCCGAGTGTCCTGTAACCTTGACACCTGGACTCCCGTTTTCAACTTCATATTGCGGCACCTATCAAGCTCCACACTTGACCACTTCGGGGATGTCGGGCATGCTGAATCCAGTAAACCTTTATGGTCTTCCGTTTTCCACTGGTCAAGCTATGGCCTCGTCATATTTACCCGCACAGCAGCTTGCCTATCCATCCATCTATCAAACTCAGGGCACTCCAGACAATTCTAACTCCCTGGCCACGTTAGCCCTCAACAATTGGTTGGCGCAACACTCTCAAGCGCATCAACTTCTGCATACTCAGGTCCCCGTTTCCACGCAGACACAGTCCAACCCTGCTTTGATGGCTGCGTTTACTGCTCTTCATCAACAGCAGCAACAAGCCTCACCGGAACTCGCGGCTAACTCACAATCTATTCCGTTCGCATTCCAACAACAACAACAACAACAGCAGCAACAACAAGCTCTCATCCTCTCACTGTTTCTACGAGCTCAACAATCCCAACTGGCTGCCGCTCAAATGGCGGCAGCAGCGCAAGCTTCAGGTGTTGGCGGGTTGCTTCACACAAACTCCTCATCAAGGCCTTCAGTTGTCGGTCCATTGACAAACTCCTGTATACTGGACTCCGCGTGTAAGCAGTGCACGCAACTTTCTTTCCCTTAATCTACGCTTATTCAGGCTTTCGTTCTACACGTTCATGGACGCTAAACCTTGGGCCAAGTTGTCCGTAAAAATCAATATCCATTTTGTGATTGATCAGTCTGCGGCCTGTTGCCACATAGGATACATCGCCCGTTTAAGATTATCTTACTGAAGTGCGCAAGGGAAATGTGACATTCGTGAATCTTGTGCTTTTTACTCGTGCACTTTATAGACTAGTGAAGTGTCGCGCGGTTTGTTTGTTTACCGGTCAATTCGGCTAAGTTTAGGTTATCTCGCACTGCCTGATTGATCGATCCCAATAAGAGAGCTGCATGGTTAGTCGTCTTTATGACGGTGGTCAAGTGATGCGTGTGCTTATCGTGTGTGTGTGTTTTTGCGTACCAGTACATGTATCAACACGTTGGGCATATGTGCACGAACACAGTACGCGTACGTATGGTGTGATTATGCGAGCTGACGAGGTACGTAAACAAAACGAGCGGCCGCCGAGTACCCAAGAAGCACCGACCTCCTGCATGCACCCTGACCACCACATGGTGTTACAAATCGGGGTCGTGTGTGTGAGAGAGGGAGGAGATCTGATGGACCGTGTGAGTGCCCGTTTGCGTGCGATCTAATCACACTCCGATATGGGAACTACCTTACGATTGGCAGCAACGGAGGCGGTCTATCACGTGGGTCATCAATTTGTGTACGCGTATTCGATTTCGTCTTATCACTGTGTGAATCTCTGTTACGTTAGACTTTGAATCCTCGTTATATCTATTGCTGCTGTTTAACGTGACAAAATTCGGCCCACGTGATCCACTGTGCCACGTGATCACACAATCTGTTGTTGGGTCTGTGCTCAGACCGTGTGGATTGCAGTGCGAGATCGAGCCTTCTTTTTTGCGGATGTGTTTGTGTTGTCACTCGAATCTTTCGCTCCAAACTTTGGCCTGTGTTTCAATTTCCGCTATCATGGTGCCAAACTGCTCCGCTCTATCACGTTTGCTTCGCAAACTCACATACACAGAAACACAGTCAACTTTGGGTCACCCATCTTGTCGATAATCGGTTTGCTTTGCCCGTAAGGTCGACGCTAGTTTTCATTCGGTATGCAGTCAGTTGGCGTCTGTGTGCATTCTTGATCTAGCTAAGTCATTTTGAGTCTCGCTGTAACGATCGATAGAATTTGGCGCATTGTCTCTGTGACTCTGGCTCACTTGGTGTATGTGTGTGTATATGTGCACATTCACACGCGCAGGCGTTGTGCTATTGATCGGATCGGCTTGCCGTTATCACCATGGTATTTGTTGTTGTTGTTGTTGTTGCCGTTTTTATTGTTTTGTCTGTCACTTGATTCACTTTTGTGGTCTATGAGCTGCAACTCTAGTTTCGTATTCTTCAGATTCACTTCCAGGAACCCTGGGTGGTCTTTCAACGAACCCATACGCACCTGCTATCCCTTGTGTTCAAAATCCGATCACCAATGTTGCCTACATCAACGACAAAGGCCATGTGAGTGTCGTGTGTGTGTGTGTATGGATGAGTTATTTTTGATTGGGCATTTCTCCCCGATTTATGCCGTGTTAATTTTGCGTGATTTGGCGTAAACCAGTATTGGGAATACGTCTACCGGACTTTTTCATTTCAACGAATCTGATAGAAGTCTGTGGTAGGAGGGAGCATGGTTATAATTGTTTCCAGTATGGCACTGTTGCTCACGGGTTCGCTCTCTGAATTATTCTAACAACTTTATCTAGATGCGTAGACAGTGGTCAATCCACACACACGACCCAATGCGTGTTTTACGCGGTAACTTGTTCCTTGTGACCCTGTATAGCACGCCACGTTGTTCAAGCTGGGTGTGTGTATCTCTTGCTAGTTTGCAGGGACCAAGATGCCCCAAAAAGTGTTTTCTATCGGTCGCACTGCCTTGTGCTTGAGATCGTTTGGATCATTCGATGTCCGAGTATGATGATCAAATTGAAACGATCGATGTGCAGACCTTCCGGCGAATTCCGTAGAACTCCGTTTGCAACGTCGGGGTAGTTTGTAAGCACAGAACACAGTTATGCCGTTTGTGTGTTGAGTATACTCAGCCTATCCAATTCCAAACAGTAGTGTTCCTACTGATTGTACGATCTTCCACGAAGACGTTGAGCAACGCGTAGCGATAAACCAATGATCCCAAATATTCAAAACAAGATTGGATCACAATGCTACGGTACTATTGAACAGATTATCAAATTGAATATTTAGACAACCTCAACAGCTTCGATCGACAGATCGTTTCCGGGGAATGGGTTACAATTTGCTACTGAACTATAGTCACATAATAAGGCATTCATACCCAAAAAGAGCTCTTCCGAGCAGTCAACAGGTTCAAACCAATGGGGATGAGCCGAGCTCCAAAATGGGGTGCATGCACCACTCAAGTGCAGTACAATGATCGACAACTGGCTATTCGCACAACCATCAAATTGGCGTGAAAAACAAAAACAAAATCGTGTAGGTCAAGGTCCAATTAACGTCCAGAAACAGGGGAGGTTGAATGCAGAGGGGTGAATGTTTTGGGGAATTGGGTTGGGTCGGATTTTCACATGATTGTAGTTCAAACATTTGATACACTGATCGGGCCTGAACTTCGAGTCGTATGGTTGATAATCGGCGTTGTTTTTTCCCGTGTTACATTTTTTCACAAGTTACGGAAAACACTACTAAGCTTGACGTGGTCTGGATTCAGTGATTACCGACGGTATTCCAGTTTGACACATTCCAACACGGTAGATGTGGTTTTCCTGTTCATCAGTCTCATATGAACCCTAAATCCATCAAGTGTAAAGCGTTGTTGTAAGACGGGCAAGAGTCCGCTCCTACAAGTACTCTTACTAGTGCGCCATTGCATAAGACCAGTTGTTTCATGTACCTCATGTCAGATCTTTCGAACTGTCTGGTAAGTTCACAGATTCCATGCTCAAAGCTTGGATGGCGTTTGCTGACTTGCACCATCTGTGGCACCAGCATGGCCTCAGTCTTTGTGTGAAAGCCCTAATGTGTCATGGACCATATGGGGACAGTATTACATGACTGAAAAACCTGGCCAACCCTCGCGCACATGTTCACAAAGTGCACATTTCAGATCACCAATCTTCTCGATCCGTTAGTGGCGTTTGGTCGGAACGCCACACTATCGAGGACAAGGTTCGTTGGAGATGGTTTCGTGGTGACGGACTGTCAACTACTGATCCAAGTAGTTTCGTATCACTGATTCCTTCGGCTTGGATGCACCTTTTTTTGTACCGTTCTACCGTTTGTCGCGTCCAACATCGTTAAAATTGTGTTAAGTTGGCCTGGAAGCAACAGCCTGATAACCAGTAGTATATGTGGATTTGTATACTTTTCCTACTTCTTTTCGCTTCATATTTTTATGGTGTTACTAGCATGTTAACTATATATGGTAACTGTGTACACCCTGATACACTATAGTATACATCAAATGAAAACTGACTTAATTTTTTTTTGCACCTAATAGGTTGACTGTCGATTTTTTCGTTCCTTGTAGTCGATGTTCACACATTTATCATGCGTGTCCAAACTATTCTCGTCCGTATCGATTCCTATCTAGATGATTCAGCTGCCTCTGCCTAACGTACACTCGGCGCATATGTGCGGTCAGCATTGGGGAGAATTGTCAAAATCGAAGGTTGGGTTGAAATGATTTGAGACAACGTCCTGTGTGTATCTGTTCTTCTAAGATCGGATCGCACGTGGTACAAATGCCCGGGTACCGTTGGAGACATTACAGTCGAGACAGCCACCAGGGCTTATCGGCCGACGAATTGTTCGTTCAGCATGCTTTTTTGGCGGTGATCGCATTCACGATTTTCTGTGTACCAACTGCAAGCAGCGGGTATACTGTCTGATGATTCAATGCAATGCATTTGTTGCAAATGCACAAGCGCGAATGATAACACTGAGAAAGCCAGTAGTTGGAGAGAACTCGTACTGAATATAAATTAGGGAATGGAAGAAAACACCCTTACCACTTCTGCAACCAGTTTGACTATAATCTCTCACATAGTTTGATCGGGGAATTCTTTAGTGTCACTTTTCCGTTTACTTCACTGATTGTTTTACTGGAACTACTTGTGAGCACTCCTCTACATCTCTCTGCGCCGGCGTCGTTGGTCGCTTGCTATGTCACCATCGTACTATGTCATAGGCGAGGGATTTTGGTCTCGCTAAAACTAATTACTGTTGATGGAATCTACGCTTATACGCTATCTTTCTCCTTGATCTGGGAGAAGCTACTCGTTAACAAGACACAATATATTAAGTGGATGTATCTCAGGAATTCACTGCTCTACCTCTGATCTAATTGACTATTTCTAAACAGCTGTTCGGTCGGACATCGGTTTTCCACCGAGCTTGGTTGTCTTGTTCCAATGTTGATTCTATTTGTTCATTCATTCGTGTGTGTGTGTGTGTGTGTGTGTGTGTGTGTGTGCGTACGATGCATTCTGGTGCCATATATGCAATTACAGATGCTTTCTGCATTGTCCGACCCACTTTGCAAATTAACTGGTTTTAAACGTATCCATTGTATCCAGCTCCAAATTACGACGACTGGTATATGCAGGCGGACAACTTCTCACTTGATGCTCTGGCATGTGTGTTTGGTTAATTCTCTTCTCTATAGATTATGTCCAAATTACTGCGTACCCAACACGGGAACATTCAGTTGGCGTTGTCCTCTATCCACATTCAATACTCTGGTACACTGATAATTAAATCCGTCGGCCCAGTGTTCAAATTACAACCTTCTTTGCCATTCTGCTTCACTTTCTGGTGGAGTGCCAAGTCAGGGGGGTACAGTCACTTCGACGTATGATAGGTAGCGGGAATTTGAGAGGCAGTTATTACTTATGGAATGCACTGGGCGTTCGGACGCGTTACGATGGTGTTACAACGGAAAGAAACTTTGACGTGAGAAACAACACGCAGAAATGGCTTCCGTGCCTAAGTCCAACGAGAGGATATGACTGATTGGAGGCATCAAATCCAGGTGTGTAGGTGCGTTCAGAAAACGATGAAATGAACCACTCGTCGTAGTGACTAGTAGAAGCCCTAGATTTTCAAAGCGGATTGTGCTCTTTGAGCCGGTACAGTAACGGTATCGTATTCGGTACAGATTAAGGGCTTCAGGAAATGGACGTGTGTTATGGAAGATCCATGGAACGTTGTATTAGATCGACGCAGAGTGATCTTGCTCGAAATAGCCATAGAGATTAGTTAGTTTACGTAGATCCCAGCTGTTACTCATTCAGTTGCAGAGCTGAGCTTTGTTTACCGCAAATGCACCCACTGCTAAATTGTGAAAAACCTGAAAGCATTGTTCACTTCACATGTGATCTAGTGCATCACATAAAGCAACGGATGCCTCGTAGCGCGAAGATTGAAAACCACTATGATTTCTTTCCGCCATGGACTGAGCTTCGATGACTGATCTCATGCAGTCATTCAGAATGAAGTGCGTGGATTTACAAGTTACACATGGATTAGACACTATCAGACTGTCTAAGCCTAGACAGAGGCACTCGCACGAACATGGGCTCGGTCAAGTGTTTGGTAGGCAGACGTTCCTTCCACTGGACTACCAATCCTAAACATTTGACGGTATATTTCTCTGTTTAGTATCCTGCACCGAATGACATCGACCAGCAAACCACCACAGGACTAGGAAGCAAATATTTGATAGCACAGATCATGCTAATTCACTAACTCATTTTTTATGGACACAAGCTGATTCCCTGCCACTCGGAGCATTCCGTGGCGGTGCCGTTGCCAACTTGCCTAGAGTGCTGGATGGGCAGACGAAAACTTGGCATAGAGAAAGGACTATAGTCAGTCATGGGTGGTGCTCTTTTCTTGGGCCGTAGTACCTCAGTGATCCGCTGAGTCTGCTGCTGGAGCGTGAAAGAAGACGGCTAATCCGTTTCAGTAGTGCAATTATTTCTTGGCTTATCTTAATAATAAAATGATGAATGGGGAAGGTGTGAGCGATAGTGAAGACAGATATCTTGCCCTTTTACTTGTAACTGAGCCGTTTGTTTACAAGGAATGAGTACCAGGATGTTGAATGTTTGAAGTTTGACAACATTTTTGCTAACTCATCGTTACCATCATCATCATCATAGACAGCGATACATCAGTGGTTCACACTGATGCTTAATTGCTACACAACCATGATAAAAAGCAAATCCTATGCAGGAGGAAAAAAGCGAACGGGAAGGAACCTAACTACTAAAAATAACCACCTCTCAATTCTATCGTTCAACACCAAGGTGCTGCACCTTTCAAATAAATAACCGAGCTGTAAATGAAAGTAATTAGGCTTTAATTAGGTTTTTTCTCTCCCTTCTATACGAGGTCCAGTTTTTCATCTAACGGTTGTTTGACAGTAAAGCCTCAGGGCCAGTCACTAGTGGTGTGTTGATGTCCAAACTCATGGAAAGTAATTTTGTGGTAACAGTAGTGACTAGGACTTAGAGTTTTAACTCCTGGTTATCACGGATGCCCATACAATCCACAACCGGGTAATCGGATAGTAAACTCAGTCCATGCATGTAATTTTATGTGATGTAAAGGTATAACACTCAAACCATTTGCACGAATTTTTAGCCCGCTACTACGAAATATATGTAGATCCATGTAGAGACGAAATCACATTAGGCTTGATGTAAGCAGAAGCAGCAGCAGCAGCACCCGTGTATAACGCGTCTTTGTTATGGAAACAGTCGGTTTTAGTCCATAAGCGATTAACTTAATGCCGGGTGAAAAATGTGAATTATTGTTTTAACGGCCACTCAATCGAGAATGAAATAATGTCGCTGGTGTGATCACCGGTTTTGTTCGATTGCTGCTGCCTACGTTTAGACGACCTAATAGCATTTTGCCTTGCGTCCCATGCAGTGTGAAAGTCATCTTCTTGTATGCGTAACAGTGTTCATCTTGTTTTTCCACCACCTGTGACCATTTCTTGTTCCATAAAACGGAACGTTTTTTTATCTGTGCACTGTCCCTATCAGTGCGACCTTCATTTCGATTGAACAGACAAAGTGTTGACTGTCAAAA
This sequence comes from Paragonimus westermani, assembly GCA_008508345.1. Lineage (NCBI taxonomy): Eukaryota > Metazoa > Platyhelminthes > Trematoda > Plagiorchiida > Troglotrematidae > Paragonimus > Paragonimus westermani. Next base: position 71,205 of record QNGE01002498.1, on the reverse strand, counting down.
ACGTCCTCAGTATGGTTTTTGTTGCCCATAGTTTATTTGCCACTGTTTATTGTAATTGCATATTTACAACGGATCCTCATCATGACTTCCTCTGAGAAAAGTTCATCCACTGAGCTGTCATATTTTAGTTGGTTACTTCTAGCATTTGTTTCAATCCGAATACTTAATGTTATGTTCGTTATTATACCGTTTCCTTTCTTTTTAGTTGCTAGAAACGTTGCCTATTTGCCGGGACTTCAAGGCCGGGAAATGTCACAGAAACGCGGATTGTCGTTACGTGCATTTGGTTGATGGTGGGTTTATTCTATAAATGCTGCTATTTTCGCACTTTATATGTGTATTATGTTTCTAAGCCTTGAAAATAGATAGCGAACATTCCGGAAATATAGTCCACGATCGCAAGCTATTGTATGATTTCAAAAACGATCATATACCAAAATGGAACTCGTGAAACTTGTTCATATGGATCGATAAACGTACACGTGCGAGTTGTGTCAGTTGATAAATCACGAGGAGTCTTGTGTTACAATCCGAGCAGACTACGATAGAAGAGTAGTGTATTTAGGAGAGATTCAATTGTGAAAACTCTGGGCCTTGGCTGGACTCAAAAAATGTAGCAAGCGTTCTATCAGCTGAAGCCATATCGGTGGCCAGAATATTCAAATTTAGACTCACTTTCCCTCCTCCCCAATCCTCTAGCGCGCATATTATAGGTCACCTGTGGTCAATTGTGTTCACACATGTGCCTTCTGTGCTTCAGGACATGTCACCGATTACCAACGCCCCCATGGTAGCTTTTCTGTAGCACAACCCTGATAGTGTCTGCTCAGCTTACTCGTGTTATACACCCCGTGACGAAATTGTTTGGACGCTACCACTTTGTACTGGTTTTGTTGACATATCGTCCAAATCGATAATTTTGGTTATTCTGACCTCAAATTGTTACTAATTAAGTCATCTTTCACCATACGTTGATTGATACGTTAAGTTAGGTAAATTAGCACATGCTGAATGTTTACATCTTACACGTGTCACCGAATTGCACTTGGTATAAAAGCCACAATATTGACCGCATCATGGTGTACATCGTTAGGATATCGATCAACAAGTAATATTTACGAGTTAGGTAGTACTTTGATACACGAACCAAGCGTTCATATTTGTATTTCTCGCCTCGTCAAAGCCGGATAAAAAAAAAGTTCTGTTGCTGAGGCACACACATTCTAGTGTACGCACTTTACTGCTCTGTTATAGCGATTAAAAGTTGATGCTCCTCATCTGCTAATGTTTATCGTTTCCGATAAACAGTCACTTTAAAGAGAGCGCTCTCGCAGTTTGCCTAAGTGGGGTAATCGTGGAAACATTTGAATGACATCGAAATAAACTGCCAATTTGGTGGTTGCTTGAACAGGGATGCGCAACGCACTCCACAAAACTCTCACGAGCTTGTCAGAAAGTGAGAAGGTTACTCTGCCACCCGAACCCAAATCCAGTTGCACTTACTTCGGGTTGAATGTCACGCTCCTTAGCTTTGTTGGTAGGGGTGCTGTGATATTTGGTGTCGAGAATAAACCAGTGGGGACGGATGGGGCTGCTTGTTGATCCTGTTAGGATGGTACCTGGAAAGCATGTTACGACAAAAGCTCAGTGATGGTTTGGGTTTCACTTTCGTTGACTAGGTTGAATCAACCGACAGTTCTGAATAAAGATCCAGATTTGGTAGTCTGCAACAAAACGGTGAGGAGTTTTTGGTGTCATTCACTATGTCTCGGACAAGTACCATGGGCCGTCACGTTTTGAGGTGATGCGGCGACACTAAACAACAATGACCACTGTTCCGTGGAATTCCGGTTTGTAATGTTCTGCAGACAGTCCGGACTTCAGCTTAAGACTGGGGACTCGACAAATATACCGAAAGGCCAAGTCCACAGCTCAGCCGTCTGTTTAAAAAGGACTTTGAAACAAGGGTTGGATAGTATAAGACCTGTCCGTAAATCAACCGTGAAATACATACCCGGAGGGTGTGCCCAGGTTTTCCAACGTAACGGAAGGGAACATCTTGCTAGCTCCTTCCAAGGCAAAACTGCCATAATTGTCCGTATATCATTTCACTGGGTTATATGAACGTCCTGTGCAGAAATCCGCTTCATATGGAGCTCAGTTTTTGTTATTCATTTCTCCCTGGTCTGTCTATTTACTGAGGCCTTGCTAATCATAATTCGAATATCACTTCATTTGTACACTTCCTACATACCTTTCTAACTGTAGAAAACGTGGAAGTTAACCAAGGCCGTGTGATCGTGTGCCGTGATGCGGCGAAAGGTCGGTGTACGCGCGTTCCGTGCAAGTATTACCATGTACCTCTGTTGGCGATCTCGGCCAATCGCAGTCTGGCTTTGAATTCTGTGTTGGCGACGGCCACTGTTTCATCAGTCAGTCAAGGGCAATGATTCTGTGAACCCTGTAACCAAATCGAGTGTATGACTGGCGATCATGTGTGTGTGTGTGCTCGAAAAAAAATCAAATTGATACCTTTTTCTATTCACTCGGAATCAAACTATGGACCATTTGTGTCCTCTGATGGTACATTTTTCTGAGTTTTTTTATAGTAACTATTGTTTTTTTCTACCTTGGTGAAATACCCTTTATTGACAGGTTTGTGACTCACAAACAGTGTTTCTATTTCGTACCTACGATGAGCAGAGGAGCTACTTCCTGGTCATGGCGTTTAACCAGGCTGATGCCCTTGCTCCACTCACTGTCACACACACACACACACTGTCCATCAATGTGGTCTTAATGATAGACCCGCTCTCCTCTCTGTTTTCTTCTCCCTGGGCTGTCCTATCTCAGTATTTCTACACAGACAATCGATGTGCACATGCGCACATGCAGATCAGTTCTGCGGGTGGTGACGTTATGTGTTTTATGGCGACGGAAGACATAGTTGTATGTAGATTGATGGCCAGCAATCAGAACTGATGAAGCCCTCTGACTCCTTTTTATACTCATTTCTATTAGAAGGAACAAACATTAGTCTGATTTTGTTGTTTCTCTACTTTTATCAAATTCTCGATACCACCACTACTACCATTACTATATACAATTTAAAGAGTATATTTTGGCAACTATTCATCTTCTCCTGTGGGCTAGTTGCTCTTCAGCATATTGTTAACCAAACGTGCGTTGAATGAAGTTCATTTATGACTATCTTGGGGTTAGACTATATGAAAATAACCGACCATATGATATTCTATGGAAGCACCTGTCATGGAGTGCAATGGGCGAGTTGGGTGTGCACACTTTATGCCGCCATTTGGTTTGGCTCGTAATTAACCTACTCACTCGCGTGGATTACATCACATTATCCGATTACGGTATCCACGTTACGGTACAATGAAAACATAGTCAATTTGGGATTATTGCTCACTTCTCTTAACACAATTGATTAGTCTCTTTTGATCGGCACGTACAAGTCCAATCTGTTTTCACGTGATCGATCAAAGTAAGTACAAATCAGTTAATGAAACAAACAGTAAAAGCCGTACCGATCCATGTATGAGAAAGCTGGTTGTGTTGAGGGGCAATTTTTTTCGATTGCAATGATCTTTTACAAAGTTTGTCGATAGTTTCCACCGAAGAAGCAATCCATGCAGTCGAATCAATCCATGCTCATTGCGATGTGTTTCCGGTAGCAGTTCTTCGTCGACGCTGTGTGTTATGATAGTTCGGAGGAACGATGTTGCGCTATCGATTGGAACATTGACAGGGAATCCATGGTCGCACTGGGTTGTTCGTTTGTGAAATCACTCCTTTACTCGAGTGTGACCGCTCTCCTTCGGTCGACATGGTTCAGATATAGTCATTCTGGTCGGAGACATGAACACTCAGGTCGACCACCTTAGTGAAACCAAGTCTCATCTAGATGGCAAGTTGGAGATAGCATCATGTCACTCGGATAATGGTGGGCGACTGTTGCAGCTGTGCGCTGACCATGATCTACTTTTAGCCAACACTAGTCTTAGGCATCGTAGGCGTCACTGTTATACTTGGTGCCCGCCTTCTTCGAATCAGGCCTGGTCTCAGATAGACCACACAGCGGTTGGTTGTAGGTGGCGGGGCTCTGTTCAGGACTGTTATTCTTATTAGAGCACATACTTGGATTCAGATCATGCTTTGGTAGGTTGTTGTTTCACCCTTACTTTTGCTGGTCAACGACCTCAGCGACAGCAACGACTAGCTGCTGAGAAACTGGCTATACCGTCGGTAAAACATAAGTACCAAACCAGCTTAGAAAGCCGTCCTTAGAAAGCCGTCCTTAGAAAGCCGTTCTTATTCCTAAGATCCTAAAAGCTGCTGAAACGAGATCTCATAGGCCATTTAAGAGACACGTACTATGGAATGCAGCACGGCAGTCCGTGGGTTAAACAAACACTAGACCTCGGAGAAATCCCTGGAGTTGTTAGAAGCCAGACGGAACATTCCACCTGGTGGTTCATGTGACAAGTTTAGCAGAAACATCTGTGAAAGCCGGAACGTAGTGTGGTCGCCAATTGTGAAGCTTGGCTAGTGGAGGAAGTTAGGGAAATGGAAACCGCTTTTGTTTCAGGGAATACCGGCAAACTATTCAAGTTTATCCGTCCTACCGGTCCCAGTCGACCGTCTGTCAGTGAGGTTATCAGCGAGACAGATGGCACACTCATCTATATTAAGCGAACAAGGTCAGACTGCTTCGCGGAACACTTCGATAGTCAATTTAGCTGGCCTCCTGTGTCCAATGTGTTGCCCACACAAACTTGTAATGTAGCACCCTGATCGNACGCTGTTCGGTAGATATAGCACCAGCCACTGAGACTGAGGTCTGCAATTGCATTCCCGTTCTCAAACTGGCCCAGATGAGCCCGTGTCGGCCGTTTTCAAAGAAGGTGGATAGACGTTCGTGGAGGCCTATGCCGAGTTGTTTTGACTTCCGTGGACGACGGAGACCATTCTTCCGTGTTGACGTCAGTCGATCATAGTTCCCCTATTCAAGATAGAAATCCGAGACAGTTGTGAAAATCATGGGACAATTAGCTTGACCCCAGCCATCACTAGGGTTCTGATATCCATTATCACTTCGTCGGTTCTTTGCAATTCTGGAGGTAGACATTAGGGAGGAACAGGCAGGGTTTCGCCTTGGGCGGGGATGAATAGATCAAATTTTCACTCTTCACCAATTCGTAGTACATTGTCATGTATTTTGGCGGCCAACAATTGCCATATTTCTCGACTCTAAGTTTGCGCTTGATTCGGTGGATCTATCTACACTTCAAAAGACACTTAAACCCCGGAGTGTACCGACCCAGTATGTGAACATACAGCCGACGTTTTATTCCCTTAATTCAGCTCAGGTTGGGGTTCACGGTGAACTGTCTGACAGTTTCAGCACGAGCGGCGGCGTTTGTCAGGGCTGTCCATGTTCACCATTTTTGTGTACTTTGGGATAGTCGAAATGATAGAGGACTGTCTGCGGTACTCACAAAATGTCGGCGTGGACCTCCTAGCTGGTGAAAGACTGTCTGATCTTGATTATGCTGACGACAAGGTGTTGTTGTTTGGCAACCTTGAAGCAGCACAATCAATGTTAGGTGCTATTTCGCGTTCTGCTAAATACTTCGGAATGCGACCTGTAGTCTCAAAATACAAAGTGCTTCTGCAGGATTGCTGTGATCACGTTGATTTGATGTTAGATAATGTAATCATTGAGATTGTTGACCGGTTTGTATACCTGGGAAGCTGCATCAGCAGCGGTGGAGGTGTAGGGAATGAAATAGAAGCGCGTATCTCTAAGGCTAGTACGGTATTCGCTAACTTGAGGAATCTCTGGCGACAGATAGGTATTTCTCTGAAGCTAAAAGGTCGCGGATATGAGACAACGGTGAGGTCCGTATTAGTTTACGGCGGCAAAACCTGGTCGCTCCGGGTAGAAGACGTGAACCGTCTTCAGGTATTTGGCCACCGATGTCTGCGTTCAGTGGCACGAGCGTGTAAGTAACGAGGAGGTTAGAAAGCGGGTGTTTGTTAGTGATTGTTAAACGGGTTCTTTTGTTCACTCTGTACGTTTGCACAGGCTTAGATGGTTAGGTCACGTATTAAGGATGTCAGCTAGTCGTCTGCCATATCGAGCACTGTTCGCTGACACTGCGACTGACTGGTGTAAGGTGCGAGGTGGACAGATAATGACCTGGCGTAGAGAATGAAGTCGTTCACCAAGCGGTTGGCCACTGTAGATTGCGTTTGTCTTCCGAGCTGTATACATCAGGTGAGATGGTGGCTAATCGGCCCAGTGGTGTGAGTGTTTTCGTTGTTTGGCAGAGTTGTCTGTGACGCTGGGCAGTGAAAGTCTTCAGGAAGCTGTCTTGCTGATGATGCCTAACTTTCACCTACAGCCCGGTTATTTGTTGCAAGGTGCATGCACCTTGATGTTGACTGTTCGGTTGTAGACGGAGCTATATTTTTTAGTAGTTAGGTCCCTTTCTTTTCTCTTCCTGTATAGTGTTTGCTTTCTTCTTTATTTTCGTGTAGCAGTTAAGCATTAGTGCGAGCCACAGATGTATTGTCTGTTTTTGTTGATAATAATGATGGAATTACGCCATTGCTGTGGTTTGAAGCCAGTGCAGATCCAACAGTTGAACATCTCGCCTGTGACGCCACACTGTTATGTACGATGACCTTGGTAATGCAGTGCTGTCTTTCGTACGTCACTCTAAAAATGTGATTAGTGTTCATTTGGAGATCACCTTGGACCAGGTGTGTGAAACCAATGCTGTTGATTGTTCATGTTTCACCATGTCCCAGTAGATTTAGATTTTCAACAGGAAATCAATTTGAGACCAATGTACACTAGGGAGAGAATGCCTGTGTACGCAGCTCCTGTGAGGACTGGGGTCATAGACTGACAAATGTTGCTGGCACGAGGCGAATATGTCCGTTGCCGTCTCTGCATGCGTTCCGCAACTGTTAATTGTCTTAGTGTCCTCGTGTTGATCACTATTCATGGGCCTACAACCATAAACAGGTACGGATCAGTGGTTTCCAGTAAACATTTGGAATTTCTGATGATCCTCGAAGTGTACACATATTTTTTCGGTATTCAATGTGATAAACAAATTCGGCCTAACCTAAGTGACTTGAAACTCAAAAAGGTCTGTGGGTTCGGGATGGTTTGGTATTTTGATGATCATATACGGAGCTAACTAAAGAATGATGTTATTGGTAGTGTGTGTTTGGGAAGTACAAGTGGTCAATGCTTCACCAATCGTGGTGATTTGTGAGCACCTTATTGGTTTAATCGTTATGGCAGGCTATTCTGGACTTGGAGACTGTCAACCATGCATGTAGTAATCTCCCAAAGGCTACGAGCCAAACACTTGTCGATTAGGGTCTACCGGTGCTCAGTCTTATTTGCTCACGACCCACTTCTCGGTTTCAATTAACTCTATGGCATCCCAATGCATACTGTTAGACGTGAAGAAGGATGATTTATCAACTGCGCTGTTAATTTACAATGATACTGGTTTATAATAGTGTGCTCATGAAAACATTCTCGATATTCACAACAATCCAACTTCTGATTAATTCGTTATTGGAAGAGACAACCAACTGTTGAATTTGTGAGCCAGTTGGATATCATCTTGATTCTTATTCGTCATGATTGAGGTGGCTCATTAGAGTTAACATTGAACACCAGAATCATGATGGATGCGAGTTTGTCACAGTATCGTGTCAATCGTTTTTTGCCAATGCATACACAGCCATCGTTAATAAAATTAGAATGTATAATCATTAGTCTATAAGCGAGGGTTTCAGTCATCTGATCCATGATGCAATGCGCCAGATCTAGAGCTTGTTTCCTATTCTAGATCCTTGCTTTGTATTGATAATTATGTCTTCATTAAAGTTTTCAGCTTTTCCCAATTCTAGGCTAGAAACGCAATAAAAGATAAGAGAGTCGTTTGGTTCGGATGGTAGTGCTGTTTTTCAAGTTAAACTCAACCGGACCCATTGATAGCCATCAAAGCCACAACTGGTAAGTAGGTTGACGGATTTGCTAATTTAGGGGACCTTCGGCTAGATCCAAACCAACGACAAAAGTAGTATGCTTAGACGTGGTATACTGTCTACCAGTTGAGCACTGAAACGACAGTCCAATGATGAACGGCGGATTCCAGCGTGAACTGTTTGAGAAATGCTGCTTGAACAATCAATCTCCTGGGTCAGTTGGTGAATTCCATATGACAGTGGGTTGAGTGAGTAACCGCGTCCCAATGTGAAATACATGAGCTCCCGGCGTGGATTCATGGCTCAGTGGGTAGAGCACTTGTCTCGTTTAAGCATGCTATTTCTGTTACTGGTTCGAACCCAACGGAAGTCCAGATTTCTCGCAATTGGGCCTCCTAAAAACCCATACTGTTTGCTAAATTTGTTAGCTGGATTTGAACTCTGCTTTGCCGCACCTACTCACACTCACCCACTCTGTCAGTCGCACGAAAAGCCGACGTACGCACACCATAATGATCGAGCGAGAACCAATCGCCCGAACTGATCATGTCAGGTGATCGACTGACGGACATAATTTACGTAGTGCGACCACCATTGGTAATTCAAAAAGCCGCGAATTGCGGAATAACGAAATCTGTGTGACGTAACATACAGACGTTACTGTGTCTGTGTTGTATTTGCAACATCACACGCGGAATATAGTCTTACAGTTATTAGCATTGTATTTAACAGGATCCCAGTGACTGATGCAAAGTGGGAAACGTCTTAATTTATGGCCGCACTTCTTTGTTATATTAAGTTGGTTGCGAGGTTTTAATAGCTTGAATGAAACTCGACTGAAATCATGGTCAACCTGACGAGAGGTGGCTAGTTTGATCTAGAAACAGTTGCGCCCATTCACAGAATTGTAGACACGTACACTACATAGGCACTATATCAAGAGTTTTGTTTGGACACGTCAAAGCTAGCTTAACCTGTTATACTACTCTGCAGATGAATCAGAATTTCATGTTGCTGGACATCCACTTCAACACCATTCACTCAAAATGAATCCATCTCTCAATACAGAATTTCTGTTTATGGTGGGACACTGAACCGTGAATGCAATATCACTGTACGGATGATTCGTATGTCTGACATACGCACATCGACTATCGTGATGTATTCCTGTGTCAGAAGTAGCCGTAAGGGAAATCATATTTAATTGAGATGTTCAGTATCACACCAGAATAACTCTAGTTTTCCAACGAAAACACTAATGGTCTTTTGAAAGTTATAGAATCATAGTTCTTCTTTGTAATTGTTTGCTTAATGTGTCCAACATTACTGAACTGTTTACCAAGTGGACTGTGTTGAACTTAGTGGAAATGATCTGGCCACCGTACAAACCACCACTCAGAAACAGTGCGATACCATCCCAAAGTTTAGCGAAATGATAGCCAACTTCCCTTCAGTATGGACTGAACATCTACACATGTGATGTATAATTTACAGCATCGATAGTGAGTGGTGTTGCACGAGTTGACTGCGAGGAAACGAGAAGACAGTTCTCAAGGCCAGGATGACGAGGATCTGTAATCGACTTTTGGAAACGTGTGTATACATTGATGAGAGATGTCAACAGAGGGACTGGCAATGCACTACTGTTGTAAATGCGGTTACGGCCTATGAGCACGTAAACAGGTAACGGAATAACGAGTCATGATATGACGGATAACAGAATGACAGAAGATGGTAATGAACGACGGCGTACGAAATATACGCGGTTAGGTAGTCTCTTCTCAGCCAACCTATCCACCTGAGGCTACCGCGTGAACACAAGAAAAAGACCTGCCTTCAAGCAGAGATTCTTTATACCGCTCAGTTGGGGACAGCATGTTCTTAAACCCGTTCATATTTATAGGGTCTTGGACTAGCAACAAAGCAAGGTCCAAAGAATGGACCAGACAAAAGTTGAAACGACGCAAAATGGGCGTATAGTCGAGATGACAACAACAGTTGTTACAACGGCCATGGACGTTCGTGTAGACCGGTGAAGTCCATGACAATGGCAACGGTATAGGTCTGACAGGTGTACATTGTTAGCCTTCTTGCTAAACAATATTTCCGTGTAACTGGCGACTTCCCCGACAACTGCTGGCAGTGTGTGTATACAGTATAAGCCGTGCAAAATAATGTTTGCGTTCGTGGTTGTGTAGTTTTACGTCCTGTATAAGAGGCCTGGCGACATGCAAGAGGCCGGTCTAAGCATCTTCGCAGTCACAAATTATGTATACTCGTAAGCTTTCCAAGAGACTGTGCACTGAAAAGTATTTGAATTGAAGGATTTTCGGTGTTTATTACATCGACAAGCGAATCATACGGAAGCCCATCCTTCATTACCCAGTGTTGGCGACACTCCATGCAATGCGTGTAAAACCTTCACTTACAGAATCTTTTAACTGTGCAGATAATCTCGTGAATTTATTTGCTACCGAACTAGTGTTGTGTCCGCAAAAGACGCTTGGCCAACAAGTCGGTTTATTGCGCAAACTTCCGTATAGGTCATGTCAAAAACTAAACCACAAACGTGTGCACTCATTTGCACGACGGACATGCAATCACATACATTGGGTGACAGTACGTGGTCATTCGCCTTGGTGAAAGTTCTCACACATCATGTTCACACTGTTTCGATAGTCTCTTCTTGTCCGTCGTGTTCGGGGCTTGTTCTTTTGCTCCTGAATGTCCCCTGTGGGTAATACACTACTTGTGAGTAGTATACTACTCACAACGAAACTGCCTGTTATACAACACTAGCACTACCAATGATATGACACAAAATGAGCGAAGTTGAGCATTAATTTTCGAAATTATTCATGTTGCTTATGAGAAAATTAAAAATTCTCCGTGTCACCTATTAAAACAGTTGTTGGAACCAGTTGAATGTGAGATCTGTGGGCTCACTTATTTACCGTAGTTTTCGAGAAACGTTATGTGTTCAAATGATAGTTGGCTTATATTATTTCAGTAATGTTCACTGATGATCTTGTATGTGTGTGATCCACTCGAACGATCGGAACGCCTTCTCTTATTGTAGTATGCTTGTAGCTCTTCAACACTTAGTGGACTATGTGACTCAAATTGAGAACCATCAAAGTAGGGTGCCACCAGTAGGAACATTGTTTATGATGAAGTTGTTATTACTGACAAGGAGACGTGCAGCATGGTTTTCAGTACTCAATCGGGACGGATCGAAAATGAACATAGGCAGTTGACCTTCTTCGAACGGTTCAGATCAACCATCATAATTATATTGCTTTACTTTTTAACTCTCACAGGTGTCCTTTGTCAAATGTCGGCGATTCTCCGACCAAACCCTTTTAGTACTAGTGCACACGTCCCTCCTGAGACCCTCTGATTGAACACCGTATCCCGATCACGGTACCCAACGGCGTACTAAATTAACAGCACATTAACTACGGATTTACTCTGAGAAAATCAGCATTCTTGCTTTCGTCCATTCCTAGTGAAGCATACTTTGCTGACGCTTCCTTGCGTTGTGTTGAAATATTAAAAGACATAACTCCGTTTTTATTTGCCACCAGGCTTTCGAAAGGATATACCTCAGATGTACGAGTACCTGCAACTCGGTAGTCTTGAGAAGTAAATACTCGGTGTGATCACTGATACGCGCACACGAGAGGCTGTGCACAGGGAGTTGTTACTTACCGTACATCAGTAACATGTATGAGACTAATCCGAAACATTCGTATACACGGTTAGCATAGTTCCACTTGCATAAAGCCAGATTTCTTAGCAAAGTTTTCCATTAATAGTACATATACTCTTCTGATTGTCTTTCTCAGCTTCTTGTCTTACGAATACTTACGATCGCCATTAATTTTGGTACATTTGCTCTTCTTTCCATTTCTGGCCATGCTACTCATTACCGTTATTTGGCCGTTCGGGACACTTCTCTTTCAGTGGTTTCTTTGAGATCCTCTCACTCAATCAATTAATTAGCGTTGCTGCAGATGTTCCCTCATGTCTCTTGTTTACCTACCATTTCTAGGTTGCTTGGTTAATGTATTTAATGAGTCTATTGGTTTGTGGATGGTGTATTGTTTTTCGAGTGTATCGACTCCAAATCACTGTGTACAGCTCCATGATTCTTCTGCTTCAAATCACAGTCACTGCTCCATCAGTATGGCGCTTGACACCTCGTGGTTTGCTAGGGTCTACTTCATCCTGACGTTCCCTACTGCGGGTGCCTTATGATTTTGAACTCCAGCCTTTTAATTTGACAGAAAAATGTTGTGTAACTAAGACGTACGGATTAGAGCGTATGCTCAATAGAAGTGGGCCTACAATATTCACTGATTGTGGTCCTTGATTTCGGAGACACGAATTAGTTGCAAGCGTTACCGAGGTCCTGTTGTAACTGATTCGCTTGTCCTACGGGCAAGTAAGTAGATAAAAGAATAACGGTCAGTGAGACGACGTATAACGGAACTATAGTCAAGGGTAACGGACTACGGAATATCCCCGACTAGTTCGAGACTTCCCGGCCAACCCAACCACCCGAGGCTGGCGCATGAACACAGAGAGAAGAATGGCCTCCGGGCAGAGTTTCTTTATGTCACTCAATCCGAAGACAACACGGTCACAAACCAGATAATGTTTAAAGGGTTTGTGACCAATCAGAAGGTTAAATCAAAGGTGGACTGACGATGATCCGAACAGTAGTGATGCGCGTAGGCGGGATGTGGTATGTGAGCGTTGGGGCGCGTAGGCGGGATGCCAGAGATTTGTCACAAGGGTTGAAGGACGAAGTGGCGCATGACCGTGCCAACTATGACGGTCACTCGCCAGTGTACTTTTTTAGCCTTTGTCGCACAATATTTTCGGGGAACTGACGTCTTCTCCGACAGGTCTCTTCTTACCAACTCTGATAGTGTTGGCGAGCTGCTACCTAAGCCATCGTTCATTTCTGGCCAGTGTGTTATTGTTCCGGCAGTTATTACTCGTTTAGCATACCCTATATCTACAACTGCATGACGAGTTGCAACCAGTTCGGACGTTTGTTGTCTCGGAATGAACATCATATGAGTGCTCCCATTGTCACATCGTAACACACCAGCCCCGCACCATTGAGTCAAACTCTTCTCTTTTGAGAAGTCACTGTTTTCAGCTCGTCGTCATTTCCACTGGCTGGGTCTCTTTTGATTTTATCGAACGAGTGTTGATCGTTTTTCAGAGGAACTTGCTTTATTTACTTGAACTCAATAGTGCTGTGAACCAATAGCGCGGCTGGCGTAAGAGTCATTTATTTAGAAAACCAATACATGGGTTATGTGCTTAAGCATGACAACAGACAAATCTGTTCATCTGCATGCGATACTAGTCTCAGAGCGTCACGGTTAGCGAAGACACTAGTACTCGGTTTCTCTATGTACCGAGAACCATTTCACGTCACACTTCACTCCATTGTTTCTTCTTGTATTTTTCCCGCGGCTACTTCAATGTTCAAACCCATACTCATGTCCCACTACTGAATGGTAGTAGTGTGAGTGGCATATTGCGATCTCCCGTCCTCATTACACTCCTCCTTCGCGAAGATCGTTCCGCCTGCAGCAAAAGCCGTTCAGGTCTTCTTCTTTCTCTCGACAGTCTCCGTATGGGCCTTGGTGCTGTTGATTCATCTGGTGTGCATTCTCTTCTAATCGGGCTCATACCATTTACAAAGCTGGCTTCCGTCAACTCGATGTTGATTTTTCCCATTCAAATCAAATACACTGGGCCGCGACATTCTACAACTGTAAACAGTCCCCTACGTTTTGTGAGGAACTTCCTAGATCCGGGTGCTGTTGCGTCCGGACTCCGCCGGTCTTTGCCATTAACCGAGTTCGGACACAGCACGTCGATCCGATAACCTTGCGGTTGACTGTTCCTCGGAGACTTCTTGTGCGTCTGTCAAGTTTTGGTTGACCAATCTCCGAGCTCCCGCTGATTCACGTGCGCCAATCCGCTGATCTTCACATTAACCAATTTCTTGGTCGGTTGGCAGGCGCGGCACGCGCCCATATATTAATTCGAATGACGACTTTTTCGTTGTTCTTTGTGGTGAACAGCGGTGAGCCAACAGACACAATGGCAACGTTTCCTTCCAGCCTCCTCCTTTAGCCGCCAACCACTCCTCGATTATGTGATTGCTTCGTTCCAGAAGTTCATTTGATCGAGGATGATATGGAGTTGTGCGAGTTTTCTTGGTTCCTAAGCGCTTCAAACAGTTCCGGAAATCCTTCCACACGGATTAGTAGTGGTGTGAGCAGTATGGTACGATCGCGTCTTTACTACATTGGTGAGTGTTGACCCTATTCTGTTACAGTGATGTTCGTTTCAAACATTGCTTTGAGAAAATCTTTTTCTCTTCGGCCACAATAGAAAATCAAAGATGCAGCTTTGAGTTTCAGGCACGTGAATGGTCGTAGATCATGCTGCTGTAGGCATAGTGCCTATCAGGTTGGTTTGTCTGGCAGGTTCTTTATAGTCCTAATCCAACCTACAAGACTGTGGTCAATCTCCACATAAATCAACTAGCTGATAATGTATGGTATCCGTTTATCGAATTTCCGGCAGATTGTCAAATATTCTCTACGAAAAGTCAACTATGTCGAGACTGTGCCGACCTGTTCGATGATGACGTCACCCTGTTCAAGTAATGCCACAATCATTGGTATTCGCTTCTATAGTGAATGCTCTTTTTGTAACAAACAGTTTCAATGAGTACTTCTCGTCTGTCACTTCTGTCCTGTATAATACACCGCCACAACATCCATCCATTTCACTAGTTGAAACATCGAGTGCCGAAATGTTTGCGATGAGACGAACAGACACTTGCTTGATTATCTTCTTTTTACAGCTCTCTGTGTATTCGACTTTTCTGCGACCCCTGAGTTTGATTGTCGCCAGCTTCGTGTATCCCAACTAATCGAGGATATCAGTGACAGACAGTAATCGCACTACTGTGGTCTGTGCTGTCTAGTTCGACTCCTGAAAGTCTATGTAAAATAGACACTATACGTTCAATTTCCGAGTCACAAGGACCTTCAAGTCATAAGGATTGTTGATTTTTTCAATGAGAACATCATGCATGTCTTCGTTTTTCCTTCAGATGAACCAGTGTACTGCTGAGTTCTTGCAGCCGAGGTATTCTAGTTGCTGATATTTCGTATAATCCAACCGTAAAGTCATATGGATTTTCACAATTGGTAGGCACTCTGGAGCACTTCTCAGCAATACTTTGGATCAAAGGATTGATACAATCAGGAGTCCTGGACGTGCACATTTAGTTGACATGTTTACGCTGAGGTCCTATGAACGTCAGGAAACTGTGCCTAATCAACGACTTGCCGAACTACTGGTCTGTCAGGGCTTTTGGGATAGTCAGCGCATCTGATTCAACGGTCGCCTGTTAAGCTCCTGTGAGTAGAGCAGAACTTTGCGCCACGATGTTACTGCCTATATTTAATCTGTATTCCTTCAAGTGTTCAACTTTTAGATTATGATCTCTGATCGTCCTTACTGTTACTGATATATATGTTGGGCAATTTCATTTCCTCTACGGGTCCTCGACGGAACAGCTGCCTTTGTACCGGGCAGGCTACGCAACATCCTCTAGTTGACCTAACGTACTGCAGCAAAAGGTTGTTCAAGAAGACAGACTCCTTAGTGTTCAATCCGTGCGTTTCTGTGTCACTCATGTGCTCTCGTTTGTGAACCAGAATTCCAGATCACAGCGCAGCATAGGTTCCGTTCAAAAATTGTGCGGACATTTGCCTGGTTTTACGCCTTTGGCTGACGCCATCTGTCGTAGGATTTTAATCTTTTATTTCTTGCCCGCTGATCCGATTACGTTGGATTATGACTTGTTTGATCCCTCTTGTTCCGCGAGATCCATCGGCTGTGGGTTTTACCACCTCCTGTCATCACGTTGAGTTATTCCACTGCGTGTCTAAAAAATCATGTACTTGGTCACTCATCACGGTACCCTTCGATAACTGCCATGGCTATTTGGCTTACCCCCAACAAGATCATTTTTGTATCACCTTTTAAACCTAATAGGTTAATCTGGACGTTTGATCAGCTACTGTTCATTTTTATCACAATTGACAGTTCTAACGTTTGACTCCCAGAAACAGTTACGTCCAGTGAAGACTGTTCCATCGTTTTCTATAGTTCTTACATTTTTTTCTGTCTGAATTGTCGTTCATCTGCCCACTCTGCTATCCTTGACCTGTTCTGTTATCCTTTGACCTTGTGCACTGTACCGATCAGGATGGCTATGCTAGCTAGGATTTCGGCCCTACCAGGTGCAGCCTTATTAGGCGGACCAAAGGGGAACAGTTAAATGAACAGTAGGTGCATTCATAAGGTTGTATTTCGCACTGCCGACCGCGTAGAAGTGCGAATACAGTAAGACATTGTCTTGTGAGCAGAGCTGTTTTTATGGTCGCGGCACTGCTATGTTCCGTGTACACAAGAAGGAAATTAAACAAGATACCTTCAAGCAAATAACACCTTGGTCGCGCAGTAGTTAACCGTAAACGCCACCGAATGATCCATCCGATGTCACTCAGAAGCCTGATATGGCTTTGAATGCATTCACTGCGCGTAGCAGCGCTCTGAATTAAACATTAATGTCTTATTCACTGCGTTCTAGGGCTAGGTAAGACCATCACTACCAAGTGAGTTAGACTCTGGAGTCATTAGCTTCGAGTACGGTCCTCGAATAAATTCACGTATTCTGTTGTCTCACAGGTCAGACTTTTGAGTCAAAGATTCAGAGTGGGGTTCCTCAAGTCAGCCTCCTTCTGCGGCATAAATGACTGACAAGGATCAAAATTCGCTGCTCAGACGGTGGCATTATTCACCATTTATGAAGTTCTTCAGTCTGGTCCTCCAATTTTTCTTCCTTCCCTGTGTCCTCCGATGATAATTGTTTTCTAAACAGGAGATAATTGGTAAACATCGTCGCTTTCAAAATCCACACTTTCCAACAAGTCGGTCGGTGTAGGGGTTCGAATGAACTCATCCGAACTTAACAGGTCGTTTTTTGGTCTATTATGGTAAACCTGTCACCACACATCCAATGTGTTCGTCCGTACGTAGTTCTTGATTGCTTTGTTGAATCTGTCATGTACGGAACTAGGTCAGTTATCTCTCTACCAGTTCGTATCTATTATATAAGAAGTCCTGGTGTTGACACCCCTTTAGTCTGCATTTCAAAGGCTAATATGAACCACGAGGATGATTAAGCTTCTTCGATCAAGGCCCGATACAAAGCCTGGCATACAGCACCCGACATGCCAGCTGGTCCAACCCTGTCCGGACCGTTAGTGTGTGTTCTAACCATGCGTTATCTAGTTCATTGTTTGGCATGGCTATTAGTTACGAACATCATCACAAAAACTACTCTGGTTTTGTCACACTTCTACGCGACACACCAAGAGGATTGACTTTTTACTGCCGCGCATCCGGTCTTGACACCGCCATACAAGCCAAACAGTACACGGTCCTGCTATGCGGATTTTCGATTTCAAGTGTTGCACATCTTCATTCTGCAAACAAACTACAAGTCAAGTGCGTCCCTCACATCAATCCAACTGTCCATCATGCCCCTTAAGCCTTCATTATCTCAATTGACGATTCACAACAGTAACATCACTTCTAATGCGCCATCCGGGTTTCGATAGTTCCAAACGTTGTGTTATGCAGTTTTTTATCCGCGTATATTTTGTGTTATATACGTGTTGGCACAGGGATTGTTCGTCTTCCGGTTATAAACAACTTTTGCGCCAATAGTCAGCATGCTGATGTTACAAGTACTTTCTCAAGTCTGGAGCTGGATGTGTGTTGTATGTCGGAGACGCAGGTCTACGATTCTAGTACTGTTATTCACTTGAGCCCATCTTCAGATAACTCTCGATTCAAACACTCCCCTCTTAGAGTCCCTGATGGTGCTGCAGCTGAATTTTGTAAGCAGGCTGATGTGGAAATCGTGCTGGACGTCAAGGCAGAACAGCATTTGCTCCAATGGATTTCGGTGAACAGTCGCTTATGCGCTGTCAGACTGAGTGCATCAGGTAAAGCCTGCCAACGCAAATCAGAAAATCATTGTATGGTATTCCTTATTTCTGCGTACACTCCACTAGGAGGCTGTTCTGATGCTACCAAAGGAGCGTCCTACGACACTCTCGTTAACCCTATGAAGGAGACTAAACACTCAGACATCACCATATTTGCCGACAAGTTAAATGCGTAGCTTGGTCGTTTTTCTGCAGAGGCGAAGCAACTGAGAGGTGTTTCTTTTTATCTGGGCACGATGCACTGAAAGACTGCTACAGCTGTGCGCCAGTCCACCGTAGTGTGTACCACAACAAGTGATATTGTTTACCGACAGAAATATATCTCCTCACACTGAAAATCACCAAGTTACGTTGCAGATAAATACTGCTTCGGATATCACAATCACTTCTCGTTTAACGTGGATCAATCTTGAAAGACAAGTGTACCGGCTAACAGGCAGAGTAGCCAAGAACGCTAATGGGCACCAGATTCCCCTTCTTGGCGAGGTAACGTGTACTTTCTGCCTTCGCAATAAATGTGATTGTGGCGTTTGCTGCAAACATCTAAATCTTTTGGGTATAGATCGGATAGGAAAACGTGATCTGCGGAATGTTCCGTTTAGTTCTGTTTGTGACGTACATTTGTGTCGACATTTTGCGGCGTGGCTGCAGTCCCCGTAAAACTCCATGGTGATTTTGTGCGACAGTTACCAGACAAGTTTCCGGACCTTTTAATGGGCAATTTAAACATATGTACAAAGGTTAGCACTCAACTGTTCATCGCATTAGAAAGCAGGCCAGTGTTTTGCTCCAATCATTTTGTGCCATGCTCAACAACAGTAGGGCTGGAGGCTCAGTTAGACCGCCTATGAATCATAGGATTGCTGATGATGGTGACCTACTCTCTTTGTAACAGTAAAAATAAGGCCAACGGTCCCATTCGACTTTGCGATGATTTCTCAACGGGTCTGACCAAGGCTTTGCAGACACATGAGTATCCGCTTCGTGTACCGCAAGACCTATTTACCCGACTCAATGGTGGCAAAATATTCTCGAAGATCCCCCTGTCTGATGCGTGCCTCAAAGTTGAGGTGGGACATAGTTTTAAAGATCTGCTAACTATAAACACACATCGAGGACTGTACCGCTACAACAGAATTCCATTCGGTATTAAATGTACACCAGCACTATTCCAGAAAATTATGGATACTATGCTTAGTGGGATCTCGCTCGCCGTTTCTTACATGGACGAGATCATTATTGTAAGTCTCCTCCCAGATGAGCACAAAACATTTACGTGTTTCATCGCATACGCGAAACAAAAATGTGAGTTTTCCTTGCCTCAACTCGAATATCTGATATTCATCGTCGATTGCAATGGTCGTCGTCCAGACCTCGAAAAAATCTGCGCGATTAAGGACCTCCTTTCTCCAACTAATCCAGTACAACTACAGTCATTATTGGGTCTTATGAACTACTACAACAGTTTCGTGCCTAAAATGCATCAACTAAGAGCACCCTTAAACAGTCTGCTACGCGTGAGTGTCATTGTGCGTTTGATAGCTTCAAGCAAATCTAGTCTTTTCACCTGTTACTGACACATTATGATCCTAATCTCGCTATTATTGTGGATGTTGACGCTTCTGACGGTCACCAAAAGGCAGTCGGCCATGCTTCATGAACAAGTTACCTGCCGAGATGAATTACGGTCAGATAGAGAAGGAAAGTTTGGATCTAGTTCCGGCTGTGAAAAAAATATCATAAGCTGTTTCATAGCCGCTCGTTTACATTGTGTCCTGATCATAAGCCCCCATGTTATCCATACTTGCTCCACCAAAGGGTGTACTTGTTCACATGGCTAACAGACTTCAACGTTGGGCCATATTACTTATCGGTTACGACTTTGTGCTCAAATACATCCGGACCGGGTGGTTTGGTCAATCGGACGCCCTTTCCAGCCCGATTGCACATAAAACCACTAACCAGCCATGTGAGGACGTGGTGATTTCTTCAGTCGAGTTTGACGCCGATGTGGAATACGTGTTTAAAGAGTCTGTCAGGAATTTACCGGTTACCTCTACTATGATTTGGCGTGCCACCAAGTCAGACCCTGTCTTGCAGGCGATAACGTAATACTTATACATGGGCTGGTCTAAAGAGTTAATAGCGGATTACAAACTATGCTTTCAACGACGTGATGCTCTAACGGTTGTGGATGGATGTTTGATGTTGGTTGTTCGCATAGTGATGTCACAAATTCTGAGGAACGTGTTATACAAATGTTGCATTGTGTCTACCCCGACATAACACGTATGAAAGCTTTGGCATGTAGTTAGGCGTATTGGCCAGGGATCGAATACGACATTGAGAACACGGTCAAATCATGTGAACGGTATGCGCGTGCTGCAAAAGTACCCGTCAAGGTTGAGTTGCACTCCTGGCCCCTACCAAATGGTCCCTGGAAAAGAATTCATGCTGGCTTTGCTGTTCCACTCAACGGCTATTACCTTATTATCCTCGTAAATGCCTTTTCTAAGTGGCCAGCGATCGTTCCACTACGCACAGTTCCCACGACTACCACTATTTCGTGTTTAAGTCGCATATTTGCTCAGTTCGGCATATCAGAAACGCTTGTGACTGACAATGGTACACAGCTCACTCCAGCACAGTTTTCGCAGTTTTGTAAAACATTCACCATAGACCCTGTTCGCAGTCCTCCATATCATTCTCAATCTAACGGACAAGCAGGACGTTTTTCTAATACATTCAAAAGAGTTCTTCACAAACTGGAGGAGGAAAGAAGAACGTGTGAAATTTTAGACACCTTCTTGCGTACCTACCGTTCTACACCGAATGCAGCTGCGCCAAGCGGAGTTTCACCAGCTGAGGCTTTTCTTGGGTGGCAAATGAAGATGGCACTCGATACTGTGCTTCTGGTTAATCAGGCGGGACAACGCATTGTCAAGTTGGAGAGGCAATTTAACCAACATCATGGAGCCAAAGCTTGAGTATTCCACCCAAGTGACCCAGTATTTGTTTTAAAATTTCATGGCCATGAATGTAGCTGGGTATCGGGAACTGTGGCTCAACGCCGAGGCCATGTGTTTTATGAACTTACCGTCTGCGACAAGAAAGAGACTCATCACGTAAACTAAGCCCGATAACGGAGTCCCAATATCTGCTGTAGACCGGAAGACATGGACGAATTACTTCTTGATATCCTGCTAGATACATTTGAGCTGTCAAAAATCACGGCTGGGAGTAACACAGAAGAAAACGCGACACGGGAAAACCCCATCCTTGAAACACGTCATTCACGACGAACCCGGGCCCCGGTAAAACGCTCCAACGTGACCCTTCTAAAAAGTCGTACGAATAGTGATCATCTTAACGGAGAAGGACTAACAGTTCTGGGTCTACACGCCCACACGATCACGCGTCCTAACTTACGCCCGATAGGCCACTCAGCAAACTAGCCAGTTACGTGTACAAGTACTTACCGATTCGTCAGTTGGTTATTGATCGTTTGCCTTTGGTTATTCATCTCTTGGATGCCTGTATGATTCTGAATCAATCAAGACACTCTGTACTTGGTTGCTTACCAACTCGTGTGCTGCTTATCCGAGCGGGGCTTCTTTAACTCACGATCTCCGTGTTTTGAGCACCGCATTCCAACACAGGGAGAGACATACAGACCACCCTATTATTCACGGCCGTGGACACAGGTGGATCATATAGCAGTCAGCTACAGGTGGCAACCACCTGGACCGGGGTTGTGTTACTGTGCGTCCTCGGTTTATTGTGTCGTTTGCCCAGAGGTTATGCACTCATCAATGCAAGGTGAGTAATCGGCATTCGAACGAGGAGAGTGTAAAGAACGCTTACCGTTTAGCATTGGTGGGCAAGTGGCTCAGTTCGAGTACTGGGAACAAATCGCCGCAGCTATGAAAGCATGCCATGAAGCTGTATGCTCCGAAGCAGCTATCAAGTTGCGACAGAATTGGATTTCCGTCACTTCGATAAACCTAATGAAAAAGCGTCGCTCGATTCTAACTGGTACCGAATATGATGACGACCGTCGAGAACTTAAACGCAAACTGACTATAAGTTTGCACAGAGACCGTGAGCAGTACTTGGTCGTACAGTCAAAAGGGACAGAACAAGCCTCTTTGTATGGGAATAGCAGGAATATGTTTTTATTGGGCCGTGGGTGTATTGCTGGTCCAGTTGGTGTAAATGGGGCCATCTGTGAAAAAGATAGTTCATTTGTCACCAGTCAGTCACTCCGATTTGACAGGTGGGCTAAACATTTTGGAGGACAGTACAGTTGTCCTCAACCGGACTATGTAGGCGACAAGACCCGAATGATAACTTATTGCGTTCCAGACGGCCTTCTGTCGGGAGCAAAAGTGACCCTGGAGTTATTGAAGCGTAACAAGTTTCCTGTATCAGACCTCCTTTCTCTCCCTCTTTTCAAGAATGGTGGGGAAAGGTTGATATCAGAACTGACGAAACTGCTCCAGACGATTTGGTAGGCTGATGAGGTGCTTCGTGATTAATGTCCATCATCAGTAATTCCCGTTTGAAAAAAGGGGGCCCGAAATCTATGTGAAAACCACAGAGGCATCAGTCTAGTCTCTGTTGCGTACAGGTTACCCACTGGTCTCATTTTACATCAGATACGGGAAGAACAGGTAGGACTCCGATCCGGTCAAGGGTGCGTTGGCCACATTTTTACGTTTTGATGGATCTTGGAGCATCGGCACTGTTGTAGACAGCCGACAATTGCGGTCATTTTAGATCTGCAAGTTACTTTCTATTCGGTTGCTCATAACGTCCGCTGGAACTGCCTTCCTTGCAATGGTGCCTTTTGTTGAATCCATTTAGATCACCGTATGCCCACTCTACGAGCAGGGTGAGGGTTTATGGACAAACTTCTTAGTCCTTTATCCCTTCTGGTGATGCTCGTCGAGTGTGTCCCATTTCCCCCTCCCTGGTAACTTTTGTCATGAACAAGATTGTGGATGTTGGGTTTGAGAAATCCATTGGGCTTTGTGTTGATGTTTTTCCTGGCACTAGGTTGGTCGACCTGGAGTGTGCGGATGACATTGTCCTGGCCGGCCTCTTCCGAAAACAGTCAGGCTATGCTGATCCAGGTGATTTGACCGGGCTGGTTTGTGTGGAATGCGCTCCGCATGTTCAAAGTACGAAGTGATGTTTGAAGACTGAGTCACTCGGACTCCTTTCCTCATTGAGGTTAATCCGCACGGGACTGTGAACAGTTTCAGTTACTTGGGTAGCACCATCTCGTCAGCTAATGAGATCATCGAGGATTTGAATTGGGATGCACGGTCAATAATGAGTCAACTAATAAAGTTGCACAGCGTGCAACGGTTGGGTCACGTACTCCGTACGTCAGCTGAATGTTTGCCGTACTGGACGTAGTACACTGAGATCATCAACAGCTGGGTGAAACTGCGTGATGTTCAAGCAACAGCGTGTTCACGAAATATGAGGACTCTGACCGTTCCTTTGTGTGAAATGTCTAGGTATCGCCTGCTTGGCTGTTGTCCTCTCAATCACTTAAATCACTGGTTAGACACGCTGTGCGAGATGGCTGTGTGCTACGGTCGATGGTATACCTGCATTCGTGTCATATCTAGTTCTGCTGTTTATTTTTCCTGCATTGATTTTCGACCTCAGCAACGTTTTCTAGGCTATTCCACGTCATATTTGGAGTGNTGAGTTCATCTCACTTCTCGTTTCTTTTGATTCGTGCCTCACCACTCATTAGTATCCTTGTGTAGTTTACATAAGTCACAAGCCCATTCTTGGAATAGAGGCGACGTCAATTATGTGAGAGGACTCGACGGCATGTAGAAACCTCGATTGTCTACATACTCCATTGGGTCTCTGAAAAAAGGTAGAATAACTCACGAATGAGTTGGTATCTTTTAACTAGCAAACTATGTCGTATGTTTATTCATGCAGAGGCACGTGGACAGAATCGACTGTGCATGCTGGCCTTTGACTAGCCTAGGAAATTCCCAGCTTGTTCTACCATCAATCTAACGTCGTCTGACTTTGTCTCAAGTGAATATTTCTTTGTAATATTGATCAGCTGCACGTAGCTTCCAATGTGTTTATCAGCCTACACCAATGAATATGGTTAGTATTTCAAGAAAGCCAGGATCGATCAATAACCGCGCCAGTATTTTTTAGGTTCCTACCCTTAAAGAGATCGGATGGAATGTAAAAACGATGTTTTGTGGTGACATCGAATGGTCACTAATACAGCCTTATCAAACAGTCTACGTAATATTGATGAGTGGGCGGATAGGTGGATTCAAATTCAAATGGTTTATTGCGATATATGGCAGAACGAAACGTTGTGAAATTCTAGAAAAGTCTAGTTAGATCAGCAGCAAATAAATGGCGATTGCAAGACAGCAAACCGCTGGAGGTAAAGAAACTGACAAGAACTTTCCGAACCAACGGTAGAGAGTACGACACCACCATTTCGCCCAAAACACAGTGAATCACATTACTTCAGGTTCAGTCTGGTCAACAGTGACAACTGTCGAACAGTGACCTAACCGAAAACCTACAGCGTGGCCAGATGCTGTATAGTCCAGCTCATCAGCACCAGTCTGCTTTCTTCACCAAAATCAGATTTTCCATGACTGCTGTATCCTACCATTTGTGCATATACCTATGAAGTTGACAGTGGATCCGTTGGTTAGCTTCTGTTATCAAGGAACATGTGTCAAAGGACTTGAAAGCTCAACTAGGATTTTCAGCCCTTTGAAATGAGTGTCGCACTAATCCAAGATCCGCGATAAGGCATGTGGGCCATACTAAACACTGGCAGAACGTTCGTAACTAGAAACTTGTGATCTAATTAATTGAAAATATGGCAGTTAGATGTCACAACCTTCGCCTGTGTGCTCATAATAACATGTTCTGACGACACAGCTACTTCGATTTAAATATGGGTCCCATGCTTGCCATTTTCGACTTTACCGCCATGATTTTTGTCCCGTCTATCCGTCCATCCACTGGACTCTCCCAGCCTTTTTGTGGATCATCGCTGTTGCGCTTGAAATTCGTTACACGTTCACTTGTGACCAAAATTTGGTTTGTGTTCTACTGCTGGTCGGTCCTGACTTCAAGAATGTCCATTCTCAAAACGCACGTAGCGGGCAAGAAGCTCTGCTCTCTTACGTCTACTTGTTGAGCACCAATGGGGACGACCCTAATTATCATGGCTCGTTGGCTGCAGAGTGAACTCCGTGAAACAGCACTGCAGCCATTACATAAATGATACATAAAGTTAGGATTTTTTTAGTGCTCGGTAAGTTTCCGTATGTTGACTAGTGGGTATAAAGCGGCTTAAACCCGGTGCGGTCACTGAATTGCTAGGTCACCAAAGAGACTTCTGGGGACCACAAGGTGTTCATTAGGAGTCATCTGACTGAACTGCGTGAATGTCATTAAGTGAAAGCCAGCCCACCGCTTTACATCTGTATGAAGTTTATGAAAGCTCCTGATAAAAGGAAGGGGAGGGGGATTAACCTATAGCTACCATTATTGAGCTAGTATGACCTATTTATTCCTAAGAAGAACCTTTCTGTGGTCCATATTTTACATGAATGTCAAGATGGACGCGTATTACACAACGTAGATGCTGCAAGACAACTTGAGTGACGTAGGTTAGTAGTGTTTCACAAACAGTATAAGCCCTAACGGCTAGAATGTGTGAATACCAACCAGATGCTCATGTAGAAAGCAGCTGAGAGATGATGCGTTTCTCTTAATCATATTCGATACCCTGGTTATCTATGACGAAGAGGTCCTGTAGTACGATGGCGTTCAATTTCCAGTAACTTCATGATACATGGGTTAATTCGATCAAGAAGAAAGAAATGTCGTAAGAATTTGGATTCAAACGCTTTAGTTGAGATACAGAAATGCTTTTAAGTTTCTGAAGGCAATTAGTAGTTTCACCTGAATCATGCCTTCAATGCATCTGAGAATTTCTACTGCTGACGAGCCTTAACAGAAACAAAACTAGAGTCTAGTGCATCTTTTCGAATTGACTTGACTGAAAAGTGAAGTTTGTTGTAAAAACTGCAAACATTTTGGGGCAGTGTTCAATTTAAGTCTGCGAAAGTCTCGACCTATTAGTTACAGGTTTACATACGATAAGTGGGTCACGCATAAAGTGAGGTCATTTGTTTCTGAGTATACCAGTATTGCTTCTTTGTGAACTGTTAGAAACTTGTTATGGCGGCCGGTTTGGTTGTACTAGTTTTCCAACTTTCTGGGAATACTTCCCCGTGTAATTGGTCTTCTGTTTGTTACCGCTAAATTCTACTCAACTATTGTGCAGCTGTACAGGCTTAAAGATGATTTATCGAAACACGTGTTGGTTTACATGTATTTCTTCTCAATGAACTGTTTAGTTCCAGGTTGAATATCCCTTAGATTTGATCACTGTTTTTGAATTCCGTTAGACTTTCCATCCAATCTCTTTTGGAAAGTGTCCAAATGTCAAGGTTGTAGTCATATGTGCGTATTGTTCAAATTGAGGCTAATCTAATCCCTGACTCCTCATCAGTGAACTGTTTGGTTCAATCAATCGATTGTATTCATATCGTCTATTTTACAGAATCTATGAGATGGTTTATTGTTGTGAAATTTATTGATTGTTCGTTGAGCTATGTGCGCCCCAGTGACTGTTGTTTACGGTAGGCAACAAAAGTGCAATCTGAGAACCATGTATGCCAGTATGAAGGAGAGAGACTATGTACGCCTGAACACCTGGCCGGTCTATTGTAATGTAGGTCACTGATTCTGTTCGCACACAGGACTGTATCGACATCATTGAGTTGTGTGCTTTTGTACTGAGTAGAGACCCGTGCACATTTAGTCTCAGAAGACGGATACGCACTTTGCTCAGTTTTACACCAGTTTATGGTTTTCGGTGCATTTATAGAGGGGGTTCGCTTAGAGTGCGTTGTTACGAAAAGTACTTATTTAACGTATTAATAATTTCTCTCTTGCTAAACTCAACTGAAGCTTTCATCTGGCACTGTGTACAGAGAACGAGCAAAAGAGGTCAGAAAAATTGGTATACTAGTATGGTTATACCTTCTGATATACAAAAACGTAGATAAACAACGGAGCTTATTCTCTTTACACTGGAACCATCTCAAATGGTAACATGTGAACAGATACATTGAAAGCTAACGGTGGGTTGGTATCTATTGCAACAGTCTGTAACTGTGTTGATAAATTAAAAGTCTGTGGCATATGACCACAACTTCAAATTCTGCAGGCCGATTCAGTTGACTTCATTTGAAAAGGAACATTAGACTGAAGTTTTGGTCTGGTTAGAGATCGCCGATAATCTATACCTTTGTTACTACCGGCATTTGAGCTCCAGTTTATGCTGACGTGAGACAACCGTGTTCATCACGATGTCATTGATATTGTACCAAACGTAACCGAAATTATGTGTTGAGCTATCTATTTTGAACAAACATTTTGATGGTGACGAACATATTACCATAATCGATATTTTGTGTTTGTGTTGGTTGTTCACCCGGTGCTAGTTAGCTCATTTTTTTTTCGAACAACTAGTTCACTTATCTTCAGTCAGTGTTGTTTAGTTGAAAGGCGGATAGGACATTCTGAATAATACTTTGAGTTCTCTGAACCAAATTGTTTCGATCGTACTATATAAATGGTGAGCTGTTTTGTTCCACATGGTTGTTCGTCTATCGAGTTGACTCTGGAACCTGAACTATTGAGGTCCAGTTTGATAATAGGATCAGACGTCCTTCTATCAAGTCTCATGAGATATGGTAGTGTGTGTTTAATATGATGAATGATAACGCTTTCCGATGATCTGGTAAAATGAAGGGATATCGTGGGATTTGTATATGTCATTGAACAGGTCGGTAAGTATAGAGACCCTTAGCCTATATGATAATCAGATCAGATGAAATTATATCAGATTATTCAGTCGATTGATATTGCCTCGCTTCTCACAACTTTGGATATGACAGATTCGCGTAAGATAGACTGTGTGTAAATATGTTAAAACTGTAACATACTCACTGTGGGAAACTGTCAAGGTGTTAACTTATTTTGTTAGAATGAGAAACATACTGAACATGTCTTCAACCATTCCTTGTTGAAGAACTCGAAGGTTTTTGGGTAAAATGAATGTTTAAGTATAACTTTGTTGGCTCTTTTCAGTCGCTTACATGAAATGATGTACAAACATTTGGAAGTGTGAAAACTTACGGGCAAATGTTTCAAAGTGACCAACCACCATTCGGTCACTTGATATATGGATGTGCATGCAGGATGGAAACAGAGAATATAGGTAAGGAGGTAGGAATGTGATGAACGTTCAATCGATGTAACGTGTTATCACGGTAAGGACAGTTTCACTACCATCTATTTCTAGACACATAACACTGGTTTCATACGGTATATGACAAACGCTTCGAAAGAAATTAGAGCGTGTTTATTCATTGTTTGACAGATAACATGGAACGCTTTAACAAGTTCTATTCGATGGCTAGATTCCTGTAAATATTTTTTGTTACTGCATTCTGCAGTTCCACTTTTGACACTCAGAAATCATTTGGGTGGATGTTTCGAGATTCGAGTGTGCAATGCCTTTAATTGTGCAATCAGCGTATTGAAAACCACAAGTACAGGCAAATTCATAAATAACGTTTGGTTTGTCGAGTGTGGCTACCGGATTTTTGCTCGGAGTTGATGAGATGCTAGTATTTTTTCTCAAGTTGAACGTCACTCACATTTGATCGCAGCCTTCGAATTCAGATAGACTTTCCAACCAACCGAGATGCTAGTTGTTTGGTACAGTTTATCGAGCATGGTGANTCACTCACATTTGATCGCAGCCTTCGAATTCAGATAGACTTTCCAACCAACCGAGATGCTAGTTGTTTGGTACAGTTTATCGAGCATGGTGACGTATAAACGCGATCTATTGTTACTTTCATTTTTTATCCCATGAAGAATGCTACCTCGTCACCTTTGTAGGGTAAGGTTATGAACCTAGTTTTCCGTGGTACTGTTGTGAGTGTTGATCGGGAGTCAGCTGATTTGGAATACTTGTAAATAAAACGAATTAGATGTTCATTTTTGATGACAGTCTGCCGAATAAAGTCAGGCTCCACAGGAATATGTTCGTCTGAACAGATTTTACGATTTTAATGGTGTATTGTTCGCAAGAGCTCTCACTGGTATGCGATTGGTGGAAAGTTTTCAAACTGTAGCTGGTCGGTCCATGTCTTCTTCCGAAAATTGATTCTACGGAAAGACCCATCTGGAAAAGACATCTGATTTCTCTTCTCGATTTCGAATGTAAGTTTGATGTTGGGATGCGGTTTGTCAAGGTATGTGCACATAGTCTCTACTTACTTACGCCATTGACATAATACGAATGTGTCGTCAGCACATCTTTGGTCCAAGTACTCTGAACTGATAAAGTTTTTGCTTGTTTCTCAAGAGAAGTCCTGAAATTATCGGCAAACGGGGGTCCAAAAAACCCCGACTGTCTTACACTGAATGACTGAAATACTTAGTTGACCCGAACTACTTTCGGTGTGATGGTGCCTCTCAACAAGATATGACATGGTCGAACTGGTGGTTGAATTAGGGACTTCGGTTTCACACGATACTAAACGATTAGCTCATGTCTTTCACCCAAATGTGGGCTACGTACAGGGGAGGTTGGGAATGCTAGAAGCCCAAAGATACCAGATATGCAGATAAGCGACTACAAAAGCATTGAATGGTTGCGGACGATTGAAATATCTTTGGGATATTA
The DNA here is from genome assembly GCA_008508345.1 of Paragonimus westermani. NCBI lineage: Eukaryota > Metazoa > Platyhelminthes > Trematoda > Plagiorchiida > Troglotrematidae > Paragonimus > Paragonimus westermani. The sequence continues at coordinate 41,181 of QNGE01002498.1, read as the reverse complement.
TAATGCTTCCTTCTACTCACTCTGGAACCCACACTCCTCGATCAACTTGGTCCCTTGTTTGAACTCGTTAGGTAGGGATAACTTGAATGGGGAATTGATCCAGATGCCCTTCGCTCAATTACCAGTTTTTTGAGCACTGCCTTTAAGACTCATTTAGTACAAAGCTGTAGCGATGAGTCGCTAAGGTTATGCATGGATTACCTTTTGTTGTGGTGAGGAAAGTTCCTATGAGACTTACTGACTGTAGTTGTCCAATCCCAGATAGTTGTTTTCCGGTGGACTGCTTTTAAAGCCAACAGTGTCCACATGTCCGGTACCCAGATAGACGGGTGGTTTAGCTGAACGCCACCAGACGCGTGCCTAGGCTGCAGATTGGGGAATTACCTTCCACGTGGGGCTAACTGCGGTGAATGAGCAATCGCGAACAATGAGCGATATGGCCGCCATGGCATGGTGGGATCACGGCTGATAGGTAGACCTCTGTAAAATGCCACATAAGCTCTTTGACGGTACTGAGACATGACGAATGTTACCACGCCAAAAAAGTGTTTCATGTGCCCCCACAGGAGCGCATAGACACTACGATAACATGTTCATCTGGTGTGCTTTCCGTACGACACACTGACGTCTCTAGTCTCTGCCAATCATGGGCAGTTGCTGAGGAGAGCGTGCGAGCCACCTCAGTTATCGCCGATCCCAACGAGTAGATAAGTTATTCGCTTTGAATGACTGGACCCCGTTTGAGGGCAATAGGAATCAATTTGGTCACCGGCTGATAGCAATAACAGGGGTGCGTCTCAGAAGTCCTGCCGATCATGGACTCTTTGAATCTTTATGCTGGTTCCGTCGCGACCTTCTGCAAGGTGCACTGAACATCTTGGATAGATGAACTCCATCCGGAAGGTGAATGAACAAACCTACTGCTGGTCACCGTCTCTTAGTGGACTGCGGACTACGTGGTTCGCCCCGCTGCTTTTCCCTTTGGATCAAAGGCTTCGGGTGCGACCTCTCAAGCCGGGCTGGGTAACCGAGAAGTATTCTGCCCTCAGGATTATTAATTTGAAATTATATTAATTACGAATTTTTCAGGCCTTCCGGTCACAACTGTCTGGCCAAAGTGTCCGCGACTGGCTTTACTCCCGTGTTGAATTTCATCGCACCAAAACTAATTCGCCTCCTTCCCCTCTGGTGTGTTAAATAACTGTTTACTTGGTAATTCTCCAATCCCGTTTTCATGCTCACATCACAAACTCGCCTTATTTGCCGTTCGCAACGGGAGTCAAACACCAAGATTTTTTTGCGTGAACAACACAAACTCCTATTCGCTCCACGAACACTGTTCACGTTTTACTGTTCGAACACTTATGCAACTAGGTCAGCAGGCAGTTTTTACACACTCTTGAGATACCATCCCCATCAATATCTGTTGTCTTGCTGAAGCAGGGCTTCCGGATTCTAGCTCAGTGCTGAGACTTCAGTTGCCGTTTTTCACTTCACCATGTGAGTGCATTGTGTGCTCGTTCAGAGATCCAGCGACAAAAGCCACTGGTCAAACTGGTGTTGAAATTGTCCTAAACTAATGCGCAGACATGGTGCTGCTTGACTGGATACCTGTCAACAACCGCCTTCACGCTGGCGGACTCGAAGGTACGGTTAGAGCAGCGAGGAGTGCCCATCAAATACGCTGCTTGTTGTTGCGATATATACTCCCACGGACTATAGTCCAGACGCAGTCGGGGATAATTTTTATCACCACTCCACTAACCTACTACACACCACGCGGCGCACGGACATCGGAGTACTGGCTGGAGACTTGAAGTTTCATGTAGTCAGGCTCAGCGCTGATGAGCGTGATTTAGGTGACTTGCACTCTCACGGTACTCGTCGAACGGACAGCAGTCAGCAAGTTAGTGTGGAGCATCTGTGTGGGTTCCGATCATGCACTGTTATTTGTCCAGTTCGCTTTGCGCATTGGTGGGTGATCACTTTGCCGTCAACCACAAATTGACATATCTGTAGTAGCAGGGCCACAGGCGTCTAACGCTTACCAACATGCGCTTTCCTCTGGTCTAGGTCCTCACCCACCAGACGACGTTGAAGCACATTGAACATACATATGGCGTGCAATGCATGAGTGTGTGTCACTGCCTCGTGCAGTACTACTAGTCGTTCGGCTGTCAGCCATTGCGTCTCTATGCGGTCACTGGAAGTTATCGACGCCCGTCGGAGCATTTCATCCATCAGTGAGTATAACTCGACCCGCAAGGCTACTCGCCTAAAGCTCTGGAAGGAACAGTGAGTGGTTCGCAAGGCCTGGTTGACATAACACGTCATCGAGCTAGAACAAACTGAAGCGTCACAAGGCACTCGGCCTAGACCAGCCCCGCCGTGCCGTTTTTGTAGATGGAGGTGCATCCTTGGCGAGGGAATTGCCTGTTTTGCTGTAGAAACTGTGAATCAGTGAATTTGTTTGAAACGACCGAGATTTGGTGAACATCGTCCCCATTTTGAAAAATGGCTCACGCACCTCATGTGCAAATCACGGAGGGATTAGCCTGATTCCTATTGCATCGAAGTTGTCCGGAGCCATTGTACTTGGTAGATTAGACGAAACGCGCGAAGAACATGTGCGTGAGGGGCAAGGTGTGTTTCGCCCAGACTATGACTGTGTTGATCACATCTTCCCACTTCGCCCAATGTTTGGACTGCGCGATTCATATGGAATGCGACCAGTTGTCCTTTTGGACATCGGAGGGGCCTTTGATTCGGTTGACAATGGTGCACTCTGGGGTTGTCTATGGGGGGAGTGTGTGTCTGAGAAGTGTGTGAACATTCTGAAATCAGTTTGCAGTCAAACCAGACCTCGGGCGGGATTAGGGTTTATGGGAGCGTATGGCGGACATTTAGCGTCTCGAATGGAGTGCGACACGGTCGCGCAGCCTACCACTTCCTGTTCAATTTTGCAGTAGACGAGATTCTAGATTGTGCTCTGACAAATTACGAATATGGTGGCGTAGAACTGCTCCCAGCTATTCGTGTTCACGAAATAGAATGTGCTATTCGATTTTGGTTTACAGGAATCCCAGGACATCTTAGGTCGATGAGGTGCTTCAGTTTGTGAGTTTGGTATGGCGTTTGCGCCTGTTGAGTGCAATTTAGTGTTGTGAGGTTGGTGGTGATGTGCACCTGTTCTCACTGTTGATGATATGCAGTTGGAGATATTTGGGAAATTTAGGCACTTTGGGAGTTGTATTGCCGCTTGTACAAGATAATGTCAGATCGCAACTCACATAGCAATGTACAATTAGCGTTTGTCAACTTATGCCATCTGTAGCTTCTGCATGATCTCATTCTTTCCGTGGACGGCAGAGTGTGGAATGCCACCACAAGTGCAGTCCCGTTATACAGCTCCAAAACCTGGTCTATCCGCTCAGAGGATTTTCATAGCGGCTGTCTGAAGCTTTAGAGGAGTGTAGTGGGAACACTGTCAGTGGTGGCGCATTCCGTCATCCTGTCTTCGGAAGGGATGCACTCTGTCGACCCTTTAGCATGCTCATCATGTCTCATAGGTTTTGCTATCCTGACCACACCTCACGGACGCCAGTTCATCGGCTGCCACATCGTGCTTCGTTTGCGAGTGATGGTTAAACTGGAGGCAGCAGTCTGGTAGAGAGCACATGGCTTGGGTTCAGAGCATGATGGCGCTCACGATGAGGCTTGCAACAGTAGGACGCTTCGGGCTTCCCGGTTGGGTGCGAAGGACAGTGAACTTCTTTGGTTAAGTATGCTGTCTCATATTGCGAATATCAGAAGTCAGTGGCGATTGCACTGATTCTGTGTGTGCTTCGTTGTAACTTCTTCTTCCTCCCTATCCTTCCACAATTTTCCCTTCTCCGCTTTACGCACCACGTTTTTCATCTCTTATTTTGGCGCGTTTGCAGCACTGTGATTTTTCACTCGTTAAATGCATACTTTGTACATGCCTATATGTAGGTCTTCACATTGTTTTTCATCCTAGACCAATAAGCTTATTACAACAGCAGATTGTGTGCTCCGCATCAGCCAGTTTGTGACCAGTCCCGAAACGTTAACACTGAAATGTTTACAAACCGTTGGGATTTGCGTGGTCCCACAGCTGAGTCTATGTGTGGAGACCACAGCATGGTTTATTGGAAGCTGATTCCATTGTTAATGGAACATACTTAGTTGTTTATTAATTTCTGTAATCTGGCTTTTCGTGAATTCAGACAGCAGATATTTTGTTTTCATATTTTCGTTGTATGCACTTCACTAGTGTCCCGGAACCTACTTCGAAATAAAACCGTTTACTCCAAGAATAATTTTGTTAAATTCATTGTAACCGGTTCACGACATCCAGTCAGTCAATTTTGTCTTCTGAACACATGTTTGGATATGAACTCTTGCACACGTAGAGAAATCGCGCCCTGCAAATAGCTTGTTTCATTTATACGGTTTTCAAACTAAGGCTTGAGGCTTTTGCGAAGCTGCTTTATATTTCTCCTCTGCTGAAGGTGGGACTGTGTTAACCTAGTCGATGAATCCCTGTGTATGTTTGATTACCACCCCCCAAAATCCAGGTGGCTGTCGTCCGTGGTCATCCTGATCATTTCACTTGCCCCGTAACATTTTGATTTCAGCCGTTACTGTACCGTTTCCTGTCTAATCTGTTTGAAAATTTTGTGGACCTGGCTCATCTAACTTAAGCCGTAATTGTTTAATAACCAGGTTCGCAGCGAGGACATGCTTGAGTTAAAATGTTCTACGAATCGATTGTGACATTCGGCGCAATTCAGCAACTGTCTGTGCTTTAGTTGGGAGCCGAGCATGGAGTCAATCTGGTACTTCATGATGTTCGCTAACAAGGGCTTTAATTCCTCGTAACCTCAGAAGCAACACTGGTTTCCTTGCGAATTCTGAATCGGGTTCACTTATATGTGAACCTATCTCACAGATCCGTTACAATGAGGCCTCATGCCATACCCCAGGTCCCGACGAAGATTGCCTTTGGATCACATTGCCAATCCTTTCAGTAATTTCTATCATCATATGCAAAACTCGAAAGAGTGCTGATGACTGACCGAATGATTTATATTGTTCCTTCTCCAACTGAGAGTCGTTTCCTCCTCATCTTCTGGTTCTTTTGCTGCTGCCGGTAAACTGAGGGTGTGTTGATAACCTTAATCATTTCTGACAACTGTAATTTCCTAACAAATTTGGCGACTGATAGCACCAGTTCGACTGTATTTCGTGCTACTTGGCTCCAAACCCGAACTATTCGAAATATTGAGAATTCCGTATCCAAAATGCATTTACAAACTTATAGAAATGTATGAGTAGTATATAATCAAGTGTGAAACATTGGAACACGACATCTTTACGTAAGCTTCTGAGATTACCCGTCGTTCTTTTGCCTTCATGACATCTACAATATGTAGTAACAACATGATTCCTATTCTTTTTTCCAGGCCCAACATGAATCGCAGTGTCATTGGATGTTGACCATATCCTGCAACACTCAGGTGACCGTAACGGAGTCATACAGCACGTCAGCTTGATTGTTGGTATCTGTGTTTAGACAACCGATCATCGGTCATGACTATGCTGAATTTATTTTGGGAAGCTTTCAGGATTTAGAGGTTAGGTCTGTAGTGAGATCAACTTCGACGTCCCAAAAATTCTAAACTCCCCGCGACGTGAGATTTGCCTTGCCAGTACCACCGCGCCTGTTCACATCACCCTGTATATGCAAACTTACTATTAACCACTAGCATCAAAGGTAGTGGGCAGGCATAAGTATCGCAGGTATGCTCTCAGCTTTGTAATGAATTCGCACTATCTCTACTCCTGTAGGTTACATTNCCTGAGGCCAAACGTCTAGACCCAGTAGTTAATGCACCTTCACCCATAAATCTATCCGAATTACGTTATTGTTAGGTGCTTTGCAGTACTCTTCCCGTTGCATTCCGAACTTCTTGCACCTTGCTGAATGTTTATTCCAGTTGCTTTCTGAGAAGCAGTTCACGTGGACTCTAACTCATGAACGGTGTGTAGGTTCACTCGCTGAATTTTTTGTAACGTGATGCCATACTTCGTCCGTTTTCTCCTAAAATTATACCTGTGTTGATTGCCGATGCGTTTTCCAGTTGGCACCGGAGCTGTGCTTGAACAGGACGACAAACCAGGTGTGTGTATGTCACGCCGACTCACTCCAGCAGAAAGGGGTTATGCTCAGACATATCGTGAAGCTCTCGCGGTATAGTGGGCAGTAAAGCGGCTTTATAGGTATCTCTTTTGGATAACATTCAAAAATGTTCATATAATGAAGCGCTGAAATTAATCTAAAATCCTGACAAGCCATTGGCACGTTCATCAGCAAACATGGTTCAACGATGGAGTATAACCCTCAGTGTATATGACTATATCATAGTGCACAAATCAGCCAACCAGATCAAGCATGTGGACTACTGGTCACGTGTTCTATATACACCTGAGCAAACTTCTAGTAATGATTGTCTTCTAATCCAGCCTCTGCCGGTTGCCGAACAGAATTTATTCGCGATACTCAACGTTACCTTTCACCCATCCTTAGTGCGATACGACGTGGTTGGATCCCACCAGTTAGACAGAAATTCCCTATATTTTATATGTCAGGAAGAATTATCACTCACCTCAGATGTGTTATTGTGCTTGAATGACCGAATTGTGATTTCTCCAACTCTTCGGACGATCTACATTCCGGACATCTTGCAGTTGAAAAGATGAGGTCTCTGGCCAGGTTAACGTGCCAGGTGCCAGAGGCTGACGCTGATATTTGTCGTCTGGCCAAAAGTTGTTTATCTTGCCATCACAAATTCTACAATTCGTCGTCTAAATGAACTCCATGGCCGATGTCAACTGAGGCCTGTCAACGGGTTCATATGAATTATTGTGGTATTTTTCTTGACAAATACCATGCGCTAGTATTGGTCGATTTCTGTTTAAAGTGGCTCGATGCGGCATTCACAAAAACGCCTACTGTAGAATTGCCCATTTACGCATTCAAAAGAATATTCAGCAGAGAAGTTATCCCTCTTGTGTCAGTGACTGACGATTGTACTCATTTCACTGCCAACCTTCTAACTACTTGGCATTGGATGCAAGCAGTTGTTTACTCCTGCTCGATATCCCAGCTCTAATGTTCAGGCTGAAAACTTTGTTGAAACACTCAAAAGAGCCATAGTCTCTCCTCAGTGTACTGCATTCAGATACCTTGAAAAAGGTGTTGATAACTTCTTGCTACAATATCGCAATGCCTGCCATTCCACTACACATGAAAGTCTCGCGAAACTTTTCGAAGGACGGTCTTCGAGGTCAAACCTGATGTGCATCCAATCTTCTGAAGTTAATTTTCATCGTAGTATTGACTTAAGAACGTCATCTGGTATACTTCTAAAGGAACTTGGTGAATGTTTATGTCCAAATCCAGATGCCAACGATTTATCTATAATTTGTTGAAAGATCACCTTCAACGTCCCCAAAATTGTAAACTCCCCGCGACATGAGAGTTGCCCTGCCAGTACCACCGCGCCGGTTCGCATTACCTTGTGAATGTAAATTTACTACAAACCACTAGTATCAAAGTCAGTGTGCCGGCATAGGTATCTCAGTTCTACTCGTAGCTGTATAATGAATCCGCGCCATCTCTACTGCTGTAGGTTATATTCACTAGGAAAACACTGTTGAGCTATTACCGCTAGGAACGCCGCTTAACCGGTCTAACGCTTGTTTGAATTCTGAAAGTCGGCTGGAATTTCCGTCGACACACGCTTCCTCTCTGACTGCTGCTGTGCGGTTGTGCTCAAGGAGCACGCACCACAGCATATCACCCGCAAGCGAATGGACTCGTTGAGCGTTTCCATTGTCAGCTCAAAGCTCCAGTATGTGCTCACGAGCGGATGGATTGGACAGAAACTTTACCCCTAGTTCTACCCGGTATTCGCAGTCGTGTCAAGGACGATAGTACGACCCCAGCGTCACTTGTCCATGGTCGTCCCTTAAGTCATCCAGATGATTTTCAATCGTCAAGCGAGACTTTTGTCGACACTCAAGACTACGCCAACCGTCCAACCAAATACATGCGATCACTACAACCGAGTGCTACATGTATTCAAAAATCTTCGTCTTACGTTCCCAAAGAACTCAGCAATTGTGAGTTCGTGTTTCTGCTAACAGACTGTATTGAGAAACCGCTGCAACAACCGTATAAAGAACCTCTTCGTGTCATTAAAAGGTCTGCAAAAAACCATGTGATTGACAGTTTCGGTCAGCACCTCACCGTCTCTAATGACCGCCTTAAACCTGCTTTCACCCCCCAGTTTGACAACATAAACATCACCTGAGCCGTCTCCATCTACTTCAACCTCTGATTTAGCCTCAGCGTTTCCTTCCGCATATATTCCTGACGAACTCCCTCTTCAACCTACAACTCGTTCAGGGAGGCGCGTCCATTTTCCCGCGCGCTTTCTGGAGTAGTTTACTTTTTCCATTTAGCATTTATTGTACAGTTGATAATTCTTTATGTGTACTCCGTGCTCCTGTCGACCAGCAGCTAACAGTTTTTCTTAGGTACAATTTCCTGACTCGCTTTGCACGGAAGATACCTGCACATAATTGTAAATATCCTCAGGCGCTGCAGGACACGCGTTACGGTGGGTATCTGCCTTTTTTCTCTAACGTTCAGGTACTTCACCTTTCCTTATTCCTAGGTCTGACCGGATGCATAGCAACAGTTGCTTGGCCCAAGGAGAAAGCCTTGAACGCCGTAGCAATTTTTGCCTGCGCAGTGAGGAAATTACACCCCCTGTCACGTCCTCAGGAGGCGTTTTCAGGTTGGGCGTCTCGCAAGCGGCTGGCCAGCAACTGTTGTCCAGGAAAATATTCACAGGTAGAAGGCCTCCTATATTAGTCACCCTTCTAGGGGGCTGATGTTGTGAGATCACCTTCGACGTCCCCAAAATTGTAAACTCCCCGCGACATGAGAGTTGCCCTGCCAGTACCACCGCGCCGGTTCGCACTACCTTGTGAATGTAAATTTACTACAAACCACTAGTATCAAAGTCAGTGTGCCGGCATAGGTATCTCAGTTCTACTCGTAGCTGTATAATGAATCCGCGCCATCTCTACTGCTGTAGGTTATATTCACTAGGAAAACACTGTTGAGCTATTACCGCTAGGAACGCCGCTTAACCGGTCTAACGCTTGTTTGAATTCTGAAAGTCGGCTGGAATTTCCGTCGACACACGCTTCCTCTCTGACTGCTGCTGTGCGGTTGTGCTCAAGGAGCACGCACCACAGCATATCACCCGCAAGCGAATGGACTCGTTGAGCGTTTCCATTGTCAGCTCAAAGCTCCAGTATGTGCTCACGAGCGGATGGATTGGACAGAAACTTTACCCCTAGTTCTACCCGGTATTCGCAGTCGTGTCAAGGACGATAGTACGACCCCAGCGTCACTTGTCCATGGTCGTCCCTTAAGTCATCCAGATGATTTTCAATCGTCAAGCGAGACTTTTGTCGACACTCAAGACTACGCCAACCGTCCAACCAAATACATGCGATCACTACAACCGAGTGCTACATGTATTCAAAAATCTTCGTCTTACGTTCCCAAAGAACTCAGCAATTGTGAGTTCGTGTTTCTGCTAACAGACTGTATTGAGAAACCGCTGCAACAACCGTATAAAGAACCTCTTCGTGTCATTAAAAGGTCTGCAAAAAACCATGTGATTGACAGTTTCGGTCAGCACCTCACCGTCTCTAATGACCGCCTTAAACCTGCTTTCACCCCCCAGTTTGACAACATAAACATCACCTGAGCCGTCTCCATCTACTTCAACCTCTGATTTAGCCTCAGCGTTTCCTTCTGTTCGACAACACAAACATCACCTGAGCCGTCTCCATCTACTTCAACCTCTGATTTAGCCCCAGCGTTGCCTTCCGCATCTATTCCTGACGAAATCCCTCCTCAACCTACAACTCGTTCAGGGAGGCGCGTCCATTTTCCCGCGCGCTTTCTGGAGTAGTTTACTTTTTCCGTTTAGCATTTATTGTACAGCTGATAATTCATTATGTGTATTCTATGCTGCTGTCGACGAGCAACTAACAGTTTTTCTTAGGTACAGTTTTCCGACTCGCCTTACACAGAAGATACCTGCACATAATTGTAAATATCCTCAGGCGCTGCAGGACAAGCGTTACGGTGGGTATCTACCTTTTTCTTTAACGTTCAGGTACTTCACCTTTCTTTATTCCTAGGTCTGACCAGATGCAAAGCAACAGTTGCTGGGCCCAAGCAGAAAACCCTGAACGCCGTAGCACTTTGTGCCTGCGCAGTGAGGAAATCACACTGAACACATTAAAATGCCATATTGACTTGACTCTTTCTCAGGGCGAAAGCAATCCTACCATTTAAAATCCACCGGAAATTCATGCCACTAGCCTGGTTACAAGAAGTGAAGTACAAGAAATCCTGTTTGAATGTGATAGCTTAATTTACACATAGAAAGCGACATAACAGAATTTCATCACACATATGAGTAAAATAACAGTAAATGTGACAAGAAGAGTTAGGTGGATAGTCAATGCTTGCAGTGGCAGCACGCATCATTGTGAACAATGTGTCGGTTTTTCTTAACACAAGTGACAAATATTAGTGTGGTTGATACATGAATTCACTGTAAGTTTGGTCGTATGCAAATAGGGCTTACAGACGTATTGTGCCAAGTCTTCTTTCTTCACATGGAGTAATCGTCTCCGTACTTCATCCGAACGGTAGCCCAGTATCTTGCTAGGTGCATAAACTCTGAAAATTTTCGTGGGTAATGCGATTTCAATTTTGAGCCAACTACGATATCCATGAAAGTCAACATCATTTGTAAGCTGCCTGGTAATTAACCAGTGAGTGACTGCACTATGGAGTTCTCGGATCGTGATGTATTGCAATTTTGTACCTGACTAGCTTAGGCTGGTCCTTAGCGACCAGGTCAAAGTATCTTTATTTGCCGTCTAACTTGTTACGTTTTGATTCAGTCCTAGCGAAGAAATCGGTTCCACAAATAGTCTAGTCGGCGTCCGGGTCTAGTACAAGGCGTTCCTCTGCGACGTGGTCAATGATGCACTCATCACACTCCACCAAGCCTTCTACAGGTGTATGGCTCAACCTATTCTCCTTTCATTTGTCCGAACAAAGAAATTTCTACACCCGTGCCGATCACGCATTATCTGTCCACTTCTCAAATTTCGACTCACAGTTAAACAACACCTCCACGAAACACCCTAATTGTTCTTAGTCCCAGTTAACTAAAGTGATAACCGCGAAATGTTTAAATTGGGAATCTACTGTGCTGTACACTGCAGTCGGATCTTTATTCAAACTGTCCCTACTGTTAAATTATTTACCAGATTCGCTGCTGTTCTGGGGTGCATTATTTGCATTGTTGTGACATTCACTGTACTATGTTCGTCACGTCCGGGAGTTCTTCCTGCCTATTATCAACCTGCTGTGCCAAAGAAACCAGTTCATTTGTCACATGCGGCAAATGAAACATATCCTGTTGACATCTTGATGCTCAGTCCATTTTGTTGAAGTAACAAAAAATGACGACAAACACTTAATGGCTCACCCACGTTCTAATCATTTGACTGCCACATGATAATCAACCAAACTGACAACTTAAGTCTTCCAGAGTTTCTCGTGGTAATCTACTCCCAATTGCGTGATCTTCTAAAGCCTCATCCGGAACGGTCTTCATTTTATCCCTCACAAGCTTCGGCAAGAAATCTGACTTTAACCCCTTGGGTGATGTGCTTGAGCTTCTACCAGTAGTTCCGAGAGTTTTTGTCTTCAAACGACCTCGGCCAAGAAGCTTTAGCTCTTTGAACTCTTTACCAATGGTTGCGTCCGGAGAGCTGCTGGTACCAATATGTGTTCCGCCGAAGCTGTCATATATCGCACAAGCTATCCCATTACAAAAACCATGTTCGCCTGCATACGACGACTGTCTTATTGAACATTCAGCTGCACAATGTCCAGTGGGGCCGATGTTTCGACTTGACACAAGCTTCCGTTCAGGGAAAATCCGAGAAAAGCGTTTCGGTTCATGGCTAGACCTTCCATTTTCCGCCAGGTGAGTTTGCCGCTTATATATGTGCCCGAACTCATCTCCTTTGCTGTTCGTTCTCGTCTATGCTCATGTCCGTGGTCGATCAAAACAGGAAATTCGAACACTGATATGCAACGCATGTGTTTACCCGAAGACCTCGACGAGCAAACGTTGTTATTTCTGAAGAGTGGTCGGGGATTTGGTTTATTTTCAAGTTGACCATCACTCACATTTGATCGCAGCCTTCGCACCGTAGGAAAGGACACTGGAGTAGAAACATGATCGGAACTGTTGGCATTTCTACTCCTTCAACTACGCCGTCTGGGAATTGCAGTACCAGCCGTAAGCTCGTGCAGAATGACCTAGATCAGGCCAAGGGTGGCTGGCCACAGTTTGTCCTCACATACATCGAAGGTTTGCGTTCTAGTGGGTGGCTGTGTAGTGACCTGGAAATTACCCACAAAATCCTGGTTTACATTGTATATAGGATCATAGGGATCTTCGTCTACAGTCTGCTTGCTGCATGTGATCATATTTGCTCATTTGCTTGCTTTTCGGCCTACGAATGCCAACGGCGCCAACTGCTTGCTCATACACTCGACGGTCGGATTTGTAACCTCCCTACCCCTTCTCGCGTATCATTGTCGTTTAACACTGGTCGGGACCAAACATAATTTTCTTATTATATATCTTCGATCTCTCCCAGTTACTCGAATTTTCATCATCATCGCGTATGGCATTTATTGCGCCTACTTGTGAAACACCAATATAGTGCACGTACGCACCATTCAGCGGTGACGTTAGTGATTCCAATGTGAATTGCTAGACAATTATTTTATGCGCAGTCAATGTTGAAGTAGCTGCTTGCGTGAGTGCTTGATGATTGTTATATGTTAATAGAACGTTGACGGTCAGATTCCCTTCCCTATTTATTCCCTTCTCATTGGTTCTTCTCCTTACGTTGAAGTTCTTTATACTGATTACGAACCTTTCTTACAATCCGACACTACCACTCAAGTTACGCGCGTGACAAACAATTTCTCCCGTGAATGTTGATCTTGATGTATTATTAAATCTTGCTACCGTTTGCTTGTAGAAACTTGTTGCCGCGCAGTTCTTCCTCCTTGCCTTCCCTTGCCGGACCATTGTCTATATGTACCCTGGTTTCATTTTCGCTTGACCGCTTCGTCATTACTTAACTCTTGCACTTGATTATATTCACGCGAACCCTTAATCTCGGAACTTGTATGGTCGGTGGATTCAATATCGAGATTTGTTGTTGTATTCTACCATTTGGTTTATCATACTGTTTTTGAACATTTGAGTCTTATCAATAGGAAACTCGCCGATACGACCGTCTTCCACTTTGGATCCGAATCGGTTGCTCGACGAGCTCAGGATTTTTAGACGCTCGTTACTTACAGACGCGACTATCATGGATCCAGCATATCGATGGACGTTGCGAGGAGACTAAACATTGCTCGAACAACCACTAGACGTCCGGGATCAACAGTCAACCTGCTGGATCACCTACTGGATTCTGTGCAACACAATGGGTTGGGTGGGTAACTGAGTTCAAATGTAAAGCTTCCTGAATACTCCATGCGGCGTCTCAACTCAACTAGTACACTGTCTGCCATAATTGGACGTACTGTTACCTTTGCTGGTTCGAATCTAGTCGAGGTTCGGATCTTTCGCAACTGGGTGTCTTCTAAATCGTCACATCCGCCACACTACTCATAAGTAGTGCCTGTGTACGATCCACTTTTATCTATGATCCAAGAAAGTGTTATGCACACCACGGAAGTATGAACAGGCTTATTATTATTGGTCATCCTTGTCTCACTCAGTCAACCTGCATAAAGAAGTATGACCACGTAAGCAGGGCAACTGTTTGCCGGTGCATGACTCCGACACATCCGAACACTTAAACAATTTGTCAAGTAATAAGCTTCACAACATGCAGTGGTTGGATCGCATAATTCAGCTCTCCGGGGTCCCTTGGTGGGACCACAGTGGTTGGACGATAACACGCCATGTGCATCAAAATTTACACACAATTACTGCCATTTTTCAGCGAATTTTGCACTACTTCAATAAGTGGTGCGTTATTTTCGTTTTATTCTATCCGAATTTTGAAATACTGAGAACAGTATTAATTTTAGATAGCTTGTTTTTACTTGATACCGGCTGGCGTCAGCCCGACAGTGCTGGAACACAGCAGACAATCACCGGGGCAACGAGCGTGTGTGATCAGTACGGGTGCAAAATATCCTCACAATAGTGAATGCAGTGTTAACTGTTTCACAGGTGGTGCCAGTTCAGGTGAACTGATTTCAACGAAGACCACCACAGGCAACTGGCATCTTCTAATAACTCTTTCATTTGTATGACCCGTAGGATTGACGAAGGCCAAAGCACAAGATTATCCTTAGCATGCTACACAAACATAAAAAGTGAACCATTGTGACAAACCTGCAGGTGACAGTGAGGGACCATTCTTAACTCAGTATCTCTCTTGGTTTCTTTCATAGAACCAATGACTACGAATGGATTTTATCTGGGATGAGTTTGGAACTGCTGCCCTTAAACCGGTACGTAGGCCTTGCTCTCTCCGACGTTGCAATCACCAAGAAGCTGCACTGAGATCACCTTCGAAGTCGCCTTATTAATGCTGTTACGCCAGTTCACGTTACCTTGTGAATGTTAACTGAATACAACCCACCATCATCAAAGTCAGTATGTTGGTATGGGTACTGTAGTGATATTCGTGGCTATATAATGAGTCATCCCCAATACTGTTAACTACATCCTGTAGAATAAAAATGTTTTAATCATTGCCATAGGGCACGCCGTCCGACCAGTCTGGCGGTCGTTTGAATTCTGAAGGTCGACTGGAGTTTCCGTCGACATTTTTCCTTTCTGATAGCTGTTTTGCGCTCATGTCGAAGGTCCTCTCACGTCAAACTCACTGGTTCGTTTACTTGTGTGCACTAAAGTCCGTTTGTTCGTGATAAGCGAATCAACTAATAGAGTTTGTTTAAAGACCAGCCGTTTTTTCATCACGGCTTCTGATTCCTGTTAGCATAAGGCTGAGGAAACTTTAGGCATATCCACCAAAAACTAGGGAACCAGCCTGGTCATAAAGACAGTTTCCCTCTCAATTATGCACATGGAAGAGGCTGAGGTTAAAATGGGAGAAAGGTCTTTGGGAAGAAAATGTTGTATGGCGCCAATTCCCCATAATATCTCTAACTGAACTAATTGAGTCAGTCTCGACATCTTCATTTTTCCCGACTGTCGAAAACTTTGTACTCGAGCGCAGTTTGATCACCAACCCCATCGAAAGATCACCTGATGTTATAATAACCTGATCTGCTGTGCTCATACCTGGGTCAGTGAGTGGGAAAACGTTGACTCCGAAATCCGCCACTACTAACCTAAAAGGCAGATCTCTTGACCGCTCCTCGCAGGAGAGAAAGAGGAGCGATAAGTGGACTAAAACCAAAGCACAGACCCAATTCGACCTCGAGCTACATTTGTGGTGAGATCACCTACGACATCTCCAAAATCCTAAACTCCCTGCGACGTGAGATTTGCCTTTCCAATACCACAGCGCCGGTTCACATTACACTGCGAGTGTAAACTTACTACAAACTACTAGCACCAAAGTTAGTGTGTTGGCGTGGGTATCACAGTTTTACTCGTAACTGTATAATGAATCCGTGGCATCTCTACTACTGTGGGCAACATTCACTGTGATAACAAAGTTTTGGTTATTACCATTGGGAACGCCGATCAAACTTTCTGACGCTTGTTTGAATTCTGAAGGCCGACTGGAATTTCCACTGAATTCCGTCCTCTCTGGCGGCTGTCGTGCAGTTGGGCTCAAGGTTCTCTCACGTCCAACTCCCTCCCGTCCTTGTAGCGACTTGGAGATTTCACTGGCCTGCCTGCGGTATAATGTGTAAAATAGATCCAAAACTCATAGTTGCGTATTGTACATAGGCTATCAAGGAAGCTCGCATTATGTATGCTGTCCGATTGTTTGTTTGCATGTCATGTGACCGTGACGCGAATCCGAAGGACACACGTGTCACATTCTTCCGGTTTACTCGCTCGTCGACGGACGGCCTCTAGCTTCTCTAGCTAATTCGCGTGTCGGTGCCGTTTATAGCGCTGTCAGAGACTACTTGTACATTTCGTCGAATAAAGATTTGGTCTCTCTCCTCAACGGCCCTTTGGTTTTTCGCGTCTGATAGTTGCGCATCTGGGGAAGAAGTGGCTTAGTGCGAAGACCACTAAATTGGTGGGCCCGACCAAATCGGTAAGCCCGTTCGAATAATTTTTCTTTTCTACAGGTATATCATTCATATAGCTGTGAGCAACTATTTTATATATATTTCACATATTCTTTTTAAAAAATTCGATTAATTTATTCCGCTATAATGGAGGCTCAACCTCACGTTTTGTCAGGCGCTTCGGTCAATGCATTAGCCGTACCGTTTGCACCCTTTAGAGAGCATAATCCTAAATCGTCGTTTGCTCAGTTAGAAGCCACATTTGCGCTACGACAAATCCGTTCTCAGCTAACGCGTATTCATCACGTAGTTGCGGCGCTGCTTCCTCACGTCATTGACGAGGTGGACGATATTCTGGAGTTACCGGACTTCACGAAGCCTTACGAGCAAATCAAAGCAGTCGTAATTAAGCGCGTTGGCTTGTCCGATGTTCAGCGTATTTCTCAGCTTCTGCGTGTGACCGAGCTCGGTGGCCGTAAACCATCGCAGCTCCTTTGCCACATGCAGCGGTTAACAGGCACGACACGTAGAAGGGGTCCTACTTAAGAAGATGTGGCTACAGCGTTTACCTGAAGATACGCAAAACATCCTTAGCGCAAACCCATCAGCATCCTTGTCAACCTTGGCTGGTGTGGCTGACCGGATAGGGGAAACATACGGCACCGCTGTTTCCCAACCCGCTTCGAGCGGTCAGAGAGCAACTACAACTTCGAATGCTCAAGTTGCCAGCCTAACTAGACAACCTTAGGCCTTAACGATGCAGCGTTCGAGATCACGCTCTACTACCCCCATCCAAAGACACAGTAGCAAGTCGGGATCGCGTGTTTCTCGTCAGTCGCCACCAAACGCTAATCTTGATCACTGCTGGTATCACCAGCAACTTGGCAAGAAAGCCCGACGATGCCGACAGCCTTGTACCTTTGGTCCGGTCAGTAAACAGGGCAGCCAACTCCACAGGGATAACGACGTAACTTGTCCCCTGATCGTCTGTTCTCACTAAAAGATCACTAGTCGAGGATTCGCTGTCATATCGACACAGATGCCGATGTCAGCGTAATCTCACCTGAGTCCCACGACTCAAACAACTCAACCATTTCGAATCTTCACGCAGCCAACTGAATCACTATAAAAGTGTTTGGTCAGCGCTCTTGCACAGTTAATTTAGGTCTCCGTAGGACTTTCCACTGGATCTTGACGATCACCGACGCCCAAATGGAGATTATCGGCATCGACCATCTCCAGCACTTCGACCTTTTGGTAGATTCCAGATGACACCGTCTAGACACGCGCGGGTAACTCGAAATTTGGTTTAAATTTCCTCACTGTCATTGTCCATTCATACTTCTGCCCTCTTGGTGCCCAGTGCATCAAAAAATTATATTCGATCATTGCTATTCGTTGTCGAATAGCATAAATCATTGCGTATTGTCCTATTTGTGTTCGATAGTATCCGTATTATTTTCTAGCCCCGTGTTTCCTTTTCATTAACAACTGTCATCATTACTCACAGACCATAACACAATGATACGCACAAGATCCAGCAGCATTGGTGGATCCGAGGTATCGAGTGCTTGTGTTCGTTTCGGCTGCCTCATAACTGTTCAGAACGGTATGCGATGCCAGACGTATTTACACTGGTACCACTTTAAGTGTACTGGCCTCAGGGAGGACCAGTACGCCTTGCTCACTTCTTCGAAAAGGCCATTCATCTGCATGAGCTGTCTCTTTCGAAATAGCTGCACCCCACTCAAGGCCACGGTGGATCCTCTACTCGCCACCCCGGGTGAGCGGATATCAGACGCGTGCAAGTGTGGCTGCAAGACGTCTAAGGATGTAAGCGCGCAGATAGCCACGGCAGGAAAAGCCCTGGGTGATAATCAGAGAGCTTTATTTGACACGAAGTCAGAACTGGGCCCGTCGAATGAGTACACTGGCCTTGCCCTTCCAGGTGCTGCGGCTGCCCGCAGGGCAGTGGCTTTGTCCACTGTTCAAATTGAGAAAGTCGCGACCAGCTTGAAGGATAGAGCACTTCGGGAGAAGAGGCTTGTTTTGTGGGGACAATTTCCGACCACACTCTCTCCAGGAGAACAAGCCAGTGCGGTGCTGAACGCCTGTTTCCCTCCAGGAATTACAAAAATGGTTTCCGCCAGCAGACTTCGCTCCAAAGCTACCAAGAAGTCAGTGGGACTCCTGGTAACGTTACCTGCAAAGATTAGCACGGAGGAAGTACTGAACAAACTACCAGAAATCAGACAGCTGGTCCACGACACTAGCCCTCACATTCTTGCTTTAACAGAGACCTGGCTTTCCGCGGATACCAGTCATAATGAACTGCATGTCCATGGGTACTCTTTG
This sequence comes from Paragonimus westermani, assembly GCA_008508345.1. Lineage (NCBI taxonomy): Eukaryota > Metazoa > Platyhelminthes > Trematoda > Plagiorchiida > Troglotrematidae > Paragonimus > Paragonimus westermani. Next base: position 22,364 of record QNGE01002498.1, on the reverse strand, counting down.
TACCGGACGGACTCCTCCCGTGGACGCATGAGAGGCTGCGCCGTTTCCCTAAGCCGGAAGCTCCCCGTGCCAGCTCTCGTAGGGGAATTTACCTTCCCAGAGAAATGCGACACGCTCTGGATTAAACTTCAACTTCGCAAACGTGACACGCTTCTTACAGGTGTCATGTACCGTTCGCCGTCATGCAGTGCATCCGACGACGAGGCCATCCTTGCTACCCTGGACAGACTCACAACTACCCAGCATTTCTCCCATCTTCTCGTTATTGGTGACTTCAACGCACACAAACTCAACTCTATGGCGGCTTCTCATGGGGACTGTAGCTGCGGGTTGTCGAAACCCTTGGCAATGTTGATCTATGAGAAAGCCTGGACACAGCATGTTGATCTACCTACAAGGCAACGTCCAGGACAAACACACTCCTTGCTCGATCTGGTCATTACGAACCAGGCTCACCTGGTAGATAGGGTGGTTATCAAACCACCGCCAGGGCATAGTGACCACATGCTACTAACCTTTAACGTTATCTGTTACTGGTTCCAAAACGCTGTAACAAAGACTTCATTCCGAAACTTCCCGATAGCACTGAGGACGTTTTTAAGCACACTCAACCTTACATCCGACTCAGCGAACTTAACATACCTTTCCCTTAAAGCTGCTATTCACGAAGCCGATGAGGCATTTGTTCCTCAAAAACTATGGAAGTTCACCTCTCGTGCACCGCTCTCGCGGAACATACGTCGTCTTCTTGAAGTACGTTCTCGTCTATTCTCTAAGCAGTAGCTAACGGATATGCCAGAGGATCTAGAGGCCTTACGCTCTGTACGAAGCAGGTACAAGCGGGAAATCTGGCAACACACCCAACAGGTGCAGTCAGAGATCCTACAGGCAGCTCACGAGAAGAAGAATTTTCTTTTCAAGTATATACGACGCCAGAGAAAAACTAAGCCCTCAGCGCATTCTCTGCGGCTTCCCGACGGGGAAACCTCCTCCAACACCGAAGTGGTTGCCGAGGTGTTCAGAGAATACTACTCATCAGTCTACAATGTGGATCTGCCAAACTGGCATCCAATTCTCCCGCAGAGGCACTTCCAACACCCCATCCTGACAGCTGACTTTTCTGTGTCTGGCATTCAGGATCTCTTGCTTAAGATCAATCCTTATAGTGCCATGGGACCAGACAAGATCCATCCCCGGATCCTCAAAGAAGCGGCCGTCAGTTTGGCGGTGCCTCCCTTTAATCTGATCAAACAGATACTTCCGACAGGCACTCTTCCAGAGGTCTGGAAAGAGGCCACTGTCTCACCTATATTTTAAAACAGGCAATCGTCACTCTCCTGCTAGTTATCGGTCGATCAGCTCTACCTGCATCCGATGCAAGATGATGGAGTGACTGTTAAAACGCACTATCTCTAAGCATTTCTTCTCAAATAATCCCTTCTCTTCGACCCAGCATGGCTTTCTTCCCGATCGGTCATACATAACTAATATGTTGATCTTCATGGATAGCCTAACAGAGGCCAAAGACAGTGGTCATACCTCGGATGCTATCTTCTTCGACTTTGCCAAAGCCTTCCACCGTGTCCCACACGGCCCTCTGTTGCATAAACTAGAAGCAGATGGGATCCAAGGAGAGGTTTTGCGCTGGATAACTTCCTTTCTTGGTAACAGGACTTTCAGAGTAAAAACCGTTTCAGGCCTTTCGTCTCCCTCCCCGGTCTCTGGAGGAGTTCCTCAAGGATCGGTACCTGGTCCATTGTTGTTCCTGATCTACATCAGTGATCTCCCCAAGTTGATCTCCAGCAACGCCCTCCTTTATGATGATGACTTAAAAATCTGGAATGCGTGTGATCCCAATGCATTGCAGATTGACTCTGACCGTATCAAGTGCTGGTCAGATGATCGGGGTCTCCCTCTAAACGGCAGGAAGTGTGCGCACATTTCACTCGGAGGAGACTCCGGAAACTTATTTTTGATACACGGTGCACAAAGTGTGATAGATATCACGAAAGCAGACCTCGAAGAAGACCTAGGGATCTGGGTATCGCCTGGTTTGTCCTTCGCTTATCATCACCAGCTGACCGCCAAAAGGGGTCTCATGACTCCCAGGATGATCAAACGAACCTTCTCCCGCGTAGACATGCACGCCTTTCACACGCCTTACGGAGTCTACATAAGACCACTGCTCGAGCATGCCAATCAAGTCGTCTACGCCGGTTTTAAGAAGGACATACTCGCCACTGAACGTGTCCAGCGAGTAGCCACCAAAATGGTCACTGGCTTACGGCATCTCTCCCACGAGTCTCGACTCGAAATTCTTGATCTTTATCCACTGGAGTTTCGTAGACTCCACGGCCACTTAATTCTTACACACTTCCTCTTTAGCACAGGACTCGTGCAACAATTCTTCACCCTAGCAAGTGATAACAGTCGAAGAGGTCACGACAAGAAGTTATAGAAGCTTCGACCTCGGACCTTCCTAAGACAACAGTTCTTCTCTTATAGGGTTATCAACTACTGGAACGACCTACCACTAGAGACTATTGACTGCTCTTTTAAGGACCGTCTCAAAGTGTAATTGGATACTCACCTACTTAATAAATCGTTAGATTAGTAATTCATCCTGTTTTGCTAGATTATTATTTTACACTGTTCCTGGTACTTTCTGTGACCCCCAAGAGCAGCGCCACACAGCGTTTTCAATGACTGCCTTCGAGGTCGAAAGAAAACCGCCGGATATCGGAACAAACAAACTGACCGGATCCGGGTAGATTGGGCCGCCAGCCTCGAACCCGTGTAAGAATCACTGAATCGCTGAATCGAGTCGACCAAATGACAAAGCTTACCGTTTATTGATAAGTAGTCGGGATTTGGTTTGTTTCCAAGTTGACAATCACTCACATTTGATCGCAGCCTTTGCAGTCAGGTAGACTTTCCAGTCAGCTTCTTTCGAAACGAAACACTACACTCGAGTTTTGCTCTCATTGGAGCTCGTCAGTAGTGCATATTTTTGTCACGGACGGGATTTGAATTCCGGCCATTGCAACCATGAGCAACCATGTTGACCACTACGCCGCCATTGACCTCATATTAGGCAAGACCGAATTATCAAATCTGAACACTCAACCATTCTCGCTTGTGAGCAATGATCAGGTTGCACGATCATCTCAAGAGGAGACAGTAACTGTCCTGTTAATTCCAATCGATAAGCCTGGAATTCACATCCCAGCCGTGGCAAAGATGTGCGCTACTGGCGAGGTCTAATGAGAGCGACACTCGAGTCTAGTGTTTCGTTTCGAAAGAGGTTGACTGGAAAGCCTATCTGACTGTGAGGGCTGCGATGAAATGTGAGTGATGGTCAGCTTGAAAAACTTACTGTTGCCGGGACTTTGACCGACAAGGTACCAATCAGTCCCTTATATCAAGGCTCTATAAAACTGAACTCCTTTAGTTTCATAGGCGATAAGTATCCGACCGTTTTTGACAGTCTTCATCTCTGCCTGCCATCAGAGGTTTCACGAGGTACCACATAGCCACGACAAGCCCGCCGATGTTCAGAAAGGCACGCAGGTTGACACCAAACAAACTTAAAATAGCCCGCGCTGAGTTTGAACACATGCTCGAGCCCGGAATCATCCACCAGCCCAGTAGCCCTTGGGAGTCTCCACTCCAATCGGTCCCTAAAGAGTCGGGCGATTGGCGCCGTTGTGAGAGTATCATTCGTTCAACAATGCCACAGTACCCGGCAGGTACCCAATTCCGTATATACAGGATATTACGGCTAGCCTTTATGGCACCTGTGTATTCTCGACAATTGACCTGGTGCGCGCATACGGCTAGATCCCGGTTGCGGACGAGGATGTCGCCAAGAAAGTCTTCATCACATCGACGGTTTATTCGAATTTCTACGTATGCCGTTTGGTTTGGGAAACGCTGCACAAACGTTTCAACGTTTCATTGACGACGTCATGCGGGGTCTGGATTTCGTGCCCCCTTACATCGACGACCTATTAGTTGCAAGCGCTTCTAAAGAAAAACACCAGATTCATCTGTGACAGCGACTTGTGGCGTAACGATGAATGCGGAAAAGTGCATTGTTGGCCTACCAGAAATAGAGTTTCTAGGGCACCAGGTTGACCATCACGGTATTCGACGGCTAACTGATTAGGTGGGAGTAATCTGTGATTTTCCCCATCCTACCACCGTCGCTGCTACTCGTCGATTTAACGGGATGGTCGGCTACTATGGGCGGTCTATTCCACAATGTGCTCGGCTTATGCAGCCTTTAACCGATCTACTTCGCGGCCGTGTCAACGGAGTCGTACAGTTATCAGCGACAGTTATCAAATCGTTCGATAGAACTATAGATGTATTAGCCACCGCCGTTATGTTGCACCACGTCAATTCAGCTGCGTAAATAAGTGTAACTGTCGACGCGTCAGACACCGCAGTCGACGCCGTATTTCAACGGTTCGTCGATGGACTCTGGAAATCGCTCGCTTTCTTTTCCAGACGCTTTCTTCCTGCTGGAACAAGGCATAGTACTTTCGGTCGTGAATTGTTAACAATTCACTCGGCTGTTCATCAATTCCAACCTGCCCTNCAAGGCATAGTACATTCGGTCGTGAATTGTTAACAATTCACTCGGCTGTTCATCAATTCCAACCTGCCCTCAGAGGAAACAAATATGTTCGACATTCCGACTTCGTATCCCAGATTACGTCTGATGTACACCACGTTTATGGCGGCGATAACGTTATGGCTGACGCTTTATCTCAAGTGTGGGCACTAGTTGGTCACGACCCAGTCGAATTAACCGCCATGGCCAACGCAAAACGTTTGGAGAATGATTTCGGCGCTTTCTACCAACAATCAGTTCTGCGACTGACTGATCAATCTTTGCTAGCGTCTGCGGGCACTGTCCTTTGCGATATCTCTACGGGACATCTACGTCCAGCAGGTCCTAATCCTTTCCGGCGACGCGTGTTCGACATGCTACACAACATCGCCCATCCTGGAATCCGGGCCACGGCCAAGCTCATTTCCGGTAGACATATCTGGCCTGGTATGCAAAAGGATCTTCGCAAGTTAGCACGATGTTGCCTAGCTTGTCAACAAGCTAAGGTTCACCGCCACGTGTCGGCCTCGATTGGCCAATTCCCTTAGGTTACACCTCGGCTTGCAAATCTCCACATCGACAGTGTAGGTTCTTTGCCAACTTCCAATGAGATGACACATCTTTTGACGATGATAGATCGTTTCACGCGATGACCGGAGGCCGTCTTCATAAGCGACGTCCGTTCATAGACCGTAGCACACGCATCCGTTGGGTGTTGGGTAGCATCTCATGGTTGCCCGATCACGGTTACGACCGACCGTGGCCCTCAATTTGAGAGCGGTTCCTTTGCGGAAACACTGAACGCGCTTGAACGTCATCGCACGCGGACTACGGCATACCACCCGGATACAAACGGTATATCCGAACGCTTCCACCGGCAACCAAAAGCAGCCCTCGCCGCGGTCGATGCACTCCGTTGGACAGAAGCCCTGCCAGTGGTGTTACTCGGCATCCGCGCCGCCCTTAAGGCCGACCTCCACGTTTCCAGCGCCGAGCTCCTGTACGGTCAACCACAGCGTCTTCTTGACGATTACTTCTCATCCGCCACCGACGCCCTTCGATATGATGCTCCTTACACCGAACAGCTTGCTCCGCACATGCGCCGCCTCTGTGTCATGGACACACGGGAACAAGGTCGCTAGGTGTTTGTTCACAGACCTCTGCGACTGCACGCATGTGTTTGTTCGCGTAGACGGTTCACGACGCTCGCGCCAGAGACCTTAAAAAGGCTCTTTGAGGGTAATTCAACGAAAGGATCGTTTCTACGTGCTCGAGCGTCAGGGTATTGGGGACACGCTCCGCATCGATTGTTTGAAGCCTGCCTACTTCGAAAAAACAGAGAAAGCCTTCAATGTTCCTCCGCACCTCTTGCCCACGTCGAAAACTCTCTCGAAAATGCCTCGCCCAAACACATCGTCCTGAAGAGACATCACGGCTTCGCCGATGACTCCAGCACCCGCCGTAACACGTATGGGTCGTAGGGTGCACCGGCCAAACCTCGTTCATTTCTCTGTGATAGAAAAATCGCGAACTGTTTTCAAAAATACAAAAANCATAAGGCTGAGGAAACTTTAGGCATATCCACCAAAAACTAGGGAACCAGCCTGGTCATAAAGACAGTTTCCCTCTCAATTATGCACATGGAAGAGGCTGAGGTTAAAATGGGAGAAAGGTCTTTGGGAAGAAAATGTTGTATGGCGCCAATTCCCCATAATATCTCTAACTGAACTAATTGAGTCAGTCTCGACATCTTCATTTTTCCCGACTGTCGAAAACTTTGTACTCGAGCGCAGTTTGATCACCAACCCCATCGAAAGATCACCTGATGTTATAATAACCTGATCTGCTGTGCTCATACCTGGGTCAGTGAGTGGGAAAACGTTGACTCCGAAATCCGCCACTACTAACCTAAAAGGCAGATCTCTTGACCGCTCCTCGCAGGAGAGAAAGAGGAGCGATAAGTGGACTAAAACCAAAGCACAGACCCAATTCGACCTCGAGCTACATTTGTGGTGAGATCACCTACGACATCTCCAAAATCCTAAACTCCCTGCGACGTGAGATTTGCCTTTCCAATACCACAGCGCCGGTTCACATTACACTGCGAGTGTAAACTTACTACAAACTACTAGCACCAAAGTTAGTGTGTTGGCGTGGGTATCACAGTTTTACTCGTAACTGTATAATGAATCCGTGGCATCTCTACTACTGTGGGCAACATTCACTGTGATAACAAAGTTTTGGTTATTACCATTGGGAACGCCGATCAAACTTTCTGACGCTTGTTTGAATTCTGAAGGCCGACTGGAATTTCCACTGAATTCCGTCCTCTCTGGCGGCTGTCGTGCAGTTGGGCTCAAGGTTCTCTCACGTCCAACTCCCTCCCGTCCTTGTAGCGACTTGGAGATTTCACTGGCCTGCCTGCGGTATAATGTGTAAAATAGATCCAAAACTCATAGTTGCGTATTGTACATAGGCTATCAAGGAAGCTCGCATTATGTATGCTGTCCGATTGTTTGTTTGCATGTCATGTGACCGTGACGCGAATCCGAAGGACACACGTGTCACATTCTTCCGGTTTACTCGCTCGTCGACGGACGGCCTCTAGCTTCTCTAGCTAATTCGCGTGTCGGTGCCGTTTATAGCGCTGTCAGAGACTACTTGTACATTTCGTCGAATAAAGATTTGGTCTCTCTCCTCAACGGCCCTTTGGTTTTTCGCGTCTGATAGTTGCGCATCTGGGGAAGAAGTGGCTTAGTGCGTCGAACACTAAACCATTGATGTTTGCGTTGAAGTCCGCTTGTGAACGATGGGAGAAACAATAAATGGAGTTTGTTTGCAGGTTCGCCGTCTTTCCACTGTGACTTCCGATTCACGTTAACTTGAGGCCATGGCAACCTTGGGCGTATGGATTAGAGAGGGAACTAGCAGTAGGATACATTTGTCGACGAAAATTTTAGCTTCCGTCCGCGCAGCGTCCACTGTTGTACCTGTGTCTGTGCTGGAAATCGGGGATGCTGTTCAGGTTAAGGTCACTTCAATAACTGATCCCACAAAACTCGGTCAGAAACTTTGAAGACACAAAGGTTATTCAGGAACCGTCGCCTGTGTTACCCATCCCGGAAGTATATTAAACGGTCCGGTGCGAAATCTCTTCTACTGAGAATTCAGAGCCAAAGAAACTTGTTAGGGCACCTCAGTAGCTTCCAAAGGCATTTGCTTGGTCTGTTTCACTATGCAGTTTTATCAAAAACCTTCCAAAACTACCCACACAGCTTTCACTTTTGTTTCCAACAGATGAGACAATTAAATTTCCCGTGTGTGAAAGTCTTCGATCATCCTCCCAGAACGAATGACTTTGAGGGTGAAACAGAGGCCGCCAGTTGAAACGCAAAAAGCTCACTAAACGCCTCATGCCGTTGTTGGCCTACGCTCAGATGGTATAGTTGAGCTTGCAGCGGCACAGGAAGGCTACAGAAACAGCCTAACTGAGCAAACCGCGTCCATCACGGTCGCCGTCCGTGATCCCCTCTTCCTGTGCTACACCTTCCAGTTTTCCTTGAACTCCTTTCTCTCTCCCTACAAAAGCGAACAGGGAGTAACGCTCAGTTTCACGTTCGGCAACTCTCTGCGTTTATTCAGCAAACTGCCGGGAATCAAACAGTTGAATCATGGCACTTAACTTCATATCTTCTTCTGTACGGTTATCTGACTTACAGGTGATCTGAGTGACAACGAACTGAGTGTGTCAGGATGCTCATTTTATCGGGCTGACTCCGAATGAGGAAGAATGAAAGGATGTGCTCTATTCCCTAATCAGACTCTCCCGATACAGAGGACATTCCAGAAGTTCAGTCGCGTGATTATTATGACACCGTTTGGCCTTCATTGGCACTGCGTGGCCAAACACCCTCCTAAGGGATTATATATCGTCCTCCCTCATATAACACGTTTAACGGTGACGCTGTTTTTCAAAACCTAGAAAGTCTCTTTGGATTATAGAGTGCCACTCATTCACTCACTACCAGTAACTTCAAAGCACTCAGTGTAAACTGGTCATCAGTGTTCCACCAAAGCTGTGAAAGCGGGTTATCAACTCCCTCATCAATTTTAATGCGGCGGAAGGCGAGATCTTATCATGTTAGCAACTAATGAGGCATCATTATGGTGAGCTTCCCTCTCAGATAGACCCAGTCATCCTTGCTAAAGGTCGCCCGATAAGAAGAGTGATCATCAGGCTGCCATCTGGACATGCTGGGTATTCACTGCTTGCCTTTGTTCTCGTCTTTTACCGGCAACAACACCCAACAGGAGGTCCAGAGCTCGAAATTACAATCAAGTTGATACTAACGACCTGGAAAGCCATCTCAGTCCACTAGTCTTTAAGTCTGGTTCCGTGGACCAGAACTATCCTGTATTTCATGAAGCAATTCAAGAGGCGGTAGATTTACTCACATCACATGTACTGCGTACGTTCTGTCTATGCTAACTTCTTCCGCATAGAATATATCATATTCTTGATAACCATTTTGAATAATTGGTAAAGTGTAGACTTGCGGGAAGCCCGAGTGATCCAAGAGTAAACCACGCCGTTCGAAATAAGTGCAAGTGAAAATTCCGTGAACACTAAACTCGTGTGAGAGGAGTTCCTGCTGGGAGCTCCGCAATACTCGGAATTAGAGTGTTCGAACAAAACTAGAAACTGTACTCAAGTTGAAACCTCCCATGCAAGCAATAAATAGAAGACCTCTTACTGTTGGAGTGAGCAGTTGTTGTATTCATGAAATGGGAAGCCGCATTAACACACGTACATCGCTCAAAAATCTCAGTCTGTCATTGGCTGATCATATTGCCGCCTGCAGATTTAAACTGCAAGGCGATAAATTTAATACGAAAAAAACTTGGTAAATAAGTGGGTATGAAACGTTGAGGCTTTCTGTCCAGTCCTGATGCGGTACCTCAACGGGACGTTTGGATTGGTCCCTTGTAGGTCTTCCCTTATGTCGGGTTTTGGATAAGCGGCAGATCAGGCTAATTTTAATCACAAGCTCGCACGAACGAAACTTCTTGTTTAAGCATATGCGTCGACCACGGAAGAAGCCCTCAGCGCTTTCCTTGTGATCGCCGGACGGGGGAAAATCTTGGGCCTCTGGTTGTCGCCGGATTGTTCAGGTCGTACTATTCGGTGGTCTTCGACGTAGCACCGATAAAATGACGTCGTATTTCATCGTCGGAAATCATTGGACAACCAATCCGACCGGTGATTTCACTGTATTGGACACTGAAGACGCTTTATTCGGAGTTAATATGCATACTCTGAACCACCCAGACAAGATGCTTAACGAAACTGCTACCGGCCTAGTGCATACATTTTACGAGCGACTTGGACAGAGATTGTCTACTGACAGTCTCTATATTGTCTAAAAAGAAGTCACTGTCACTCTTATCTTCAAGGCGAGCATCCGGCACCCTTCTACTATTTGGTGGTCAATTAGCCTTGTTAACTTCTCACTCAAGAGAATGGGGTGTTTATTAAAGTGTGCCATCCACACGCATATCTCAAAGAACAACGTTCTCCCCACCCAGAGTGGCGTTCTTCCTGACCGATCACGCATAAAAACTAGTGAGTTGAACATCACTCATATTTCGCCGCAACCTCGGCATCTAAATAGGCTTTCAGCAAGCCTCCTCTGAAGACAGGCACTAGACTCGAGTTTCGCTCTCATTAAAGCTCGTCAGTAGTTCATATACGTGCCACGGCCGAGATTTGAGCGCCAGGCAGGCTCCCGTGAGTTAACCACGTTGATCATTGCGCCGCTGACTTCACATCAGGCACGATCGAACTATCAACCCTGAACGCTCAACCACTCTCGGTGAGAGATGCTAAGGACAGTAATCTCATCGCAGATTTTACCTTTTTCAACTCCACAAAGGTCTTTGAATATGTACCACGTGGCCCCTTAAAAACAAACTGAAAGCTCATGTCATTCAAGAGGAGGTTTCGTGTTGGATCACCACTTTTCATGATGATCAAACTTATGGAGTCGAAACATTTCCCCTTCTTAATTCATGTGAGTTTCTCAAAGGGTCGGCGATTTATCCTTTATTGTTTGCTGTTCGCAGCGACGACCTTCCGAACGAAAATTCCAGCAGCGTTCTCCTCCACGTTGACGATTTGAAAATCTTCAATGTTGGTAATCTGAGCACACTGCAGACTGGTTTTGATGATCGAAGTCTTCTTTTAAATGACAATAAGTGTGCACGAATCGCTTGGTTGGGACTCCAGCAGTGCCTTCGTGGTTCCTAATGTGCTGAGTAGAGCAGACATCACGAAGACTGATCCAGTGAGTGTTCTGGTGATGTGATTGTCATTTAACTTATCTTTCATCCATTATCGCGAGATGGCGGCAAAAAATAGATGGTTATTCTTGGAATGACTGGGTGCAGTTTCCCCGCGCATAAATGAAATCTTTCCAAGCAGTTTGCAGGGCTTATAAAAGATCGTCATTCGACCACGCGGCTACCAAGCTAGTCACCGTCGTAAGAAATATCACGCAGTTGTTTCTACTTGAAAACCTTGAGTCGTATCCACTTAAAATTCCCCAACTTCAGGGTGGTCTAACACTCGGACGTTTCATCAACACATGTCTGGCTAAACACTTCTTCATGGTACCAGGCGATAACGGCCGAAGAAGACGTACAAGTGAGCTTCATCAGTTCCGTTCGCAGGCAATGTTCATGCTTTTCATTTTTACAGTGGTACTGTTGGTTTTGTCGAAGTCTATTGCATTATTTCCGAGAATGCTGGACCTCATTCGATTAACGTCTTACTGTGTAACAGGCAAGCCTCGTGTAGTAGATACACTCGTAAACCCACTTTGTGCAACGTGGAGACACCGGAGGACAGAGTTCCTCAGAAGTAGATGTTCCAACGTTAGTCCTGTAGAAGGGGATAACGGAAACAAGCGTGAGCCGAAGGCTCAGTAAGACATGCACACGAATTGCACAAACGAAGACGAAAATGGAGTCAACAGCACGTTGAGTTACAAATGTCTTCCTCGAATAAACCGCAGTAATCACCTTTATTCCTATTTCAGTCACAGCTACCGTCTCTCTTAATGCTATTTCTTTTGAGCCACAAATTTCTGTGCCAAAATTAGACCTTTCCCTTTCGTTATTTTTCATAATTAACTTGTAATTCCTACCACTTCTCGAGGCGCGAACCGTCGTTTCACGCTGGTACAACCAGCGAACATTTGGTTGAGTGAGCTAGACTCCGTTCGATCGCTCTCAGTAACTGAGGGGGGCGCTTGTCCTCTTGTACCGCAGGAAATAAACTTGTAGGGCTTAGTAATACAACGACTGACCTTGAAGCACCATTTTCTGATTGAGCAACCCGCTCTCCCAGTTCGAGTTGGAGAAACGCACGCTAGTGTATATATGAATGTCCAAAAATGCTCCCGCAATGAAAAAAAATTTGTGTATGTAAAGGCAGCATGGGTGTGAACTATCCGTTAGTAGTAAAATCTGCCGTTAGGCGACAATACAATAAGCCATCCGCGAATATCGGGTAAGATTTCAGCGGTGTCGCTCAGGAATCTGGAAATCATTGATTTCTGTGGCAGAACCGATCACGAAACCTCGAATGCTTTGTTTTAACCGACCGTTAATCGGTTTGTCCTTCATTCGGTGCCAAGATCGAAATTATCAATGGCTGGTATTGTGACGGTATAGATACGCTTTCCGGGAGGTAGTTTTTCACGATTGTTCAATAGTTAACCGTCCCACGTTGGTAACTAGTGCACTATATATAAATTTGATGGGGTGTGAACTGACGCACATTCTGTCGGCCTATTGCGGCAGAAATTGACTTCATGTTACATCTCATTTTAGGTGATGGATTACTTACAATGTTTCAAAGATATCCTCGAGGATCGGGAATTTTCGGGCTTCAACGAGTTTTGAAGTCGTTTGGACAGACACATAAAGAATTACTGTACATTTTACGTGCCCGGTTTAAGCAAAAAATCAAACGGTGGACGCTTAGAGTACGGTAATGTGTGTGCTCACCCTTGGGATCACGTGGTGGCTGGTGCACCAGTGTATAGAATACAAGCGACGTAAGTGCGAAAGTCGTGGATTACGGCGTGTTTAATAATAATAATAAT
>QNGE01002497.1:54732-104556 GCA_008508345.1 Paragonimus westermani | reverse complement strand
TCTCCCGGGCTGGGGTCCTCGCGACTCACAGAGTCGGTGGTTGGAGACTCTAGGTGAGATGGCGGCTAATCGAGCTCGGTGGCGTGAATGTTGTCGTTGTTTGGCCGAGTTTTCAGTGAGGCGAGTGCATTTAATGACGCGGGGCAGTGAAAGCCGTAAGGAAGCTGTCTTGCTGATGACGCCTTACTCTCACTTGCAGCTCGGTTGTTTGTTTGCAAGGTGTAGGCACCTTGATGTCGAAAGTTTGAATATAGCCGTAGTCATTTTCAGTAGTTATGTCCCTTCCCTTCCACTTTTTCCCTTCTCTCTTCCTATACAGGGTCTGCTTTTTCTTCATGGTTGTATGGTAGTTAGGCCTTAGTGTGAACGACTGATATTTTGCTGTCTTTGATGGTGATGATGATGACGGTGATGAATCGGACACGGTACAAATTGTGTTCCAGAATTGATTGCATACTTGTCGAAGCAGCTTACTGCCCAACTTGTCGGAGGGTGCGGGCATTGAAAGTACTGACTTTTACCGATCGTCTTGGCTTCGCAAAGTAATCGTCGCCGTAGGGCAGGGAGACGGCAGAATTCGTGGGGCATGTGGAATTTAAAGAAAGTCGCAGTTGGACAATATTACCTCCGTCGCGAGAACAGTAATAACCAGATAATGAATTAACAACCCGGTATATATGTATGACAAATTGTGTCCACATCATGTATATCCGCATGGGTACAGTGATTCGGTCACAGTTGTTTGGTGGTTTGTGAATTCCTTTTTCTATTTTTCTCTTACTGATAGGTTGGAGGTCCTTGTATAACACGTCCCCCATTAGCTTTGGTGGTAAATCTAGACAATCCTCAGTGAAATTCCCCTATTGACCAATCGTATTTTGTCACTACAGTGTTAGGCTTATCTTCAGGGGTTGTAGAATGTAGTGCTGCTTGTAGTTTGTATTGAATTGCTTGGCGTCCGAGTGTTTGCTTTTCATTTGCATACATTCAGGTGCACATAGTTTCTATTTTTATCACTTATGTCTCAGCTTAAAAAGAATGTGCTACCCATTAAACAGACGCACGCTTAAACTGGACGTGCGCTGTCTCAAGTTAACATCCATCTGCTCGCGGTTCCGGATAGTTACTGCTGTCCACATTATCGAAAAGAAATTACTCATATGCACGATTCTTTTTTTAGTGGTGGTCACTGTTCGTGGACTTACTCGACGAACAGGTTGGATGTGTATGTGTTGGTTTTTAGATGGCGTTCTACATTTTTATTCCACAAAGTATTTCACACAAAACATAGCACAAGAATGGGTCTAGCATCGCACACTTTTACCGAAAGGCTACTTCGCTAATGTTTGCTACTATTTACTCTTCGTAGCAAGTGACTGACAGCCCTGGCTGATTAGTGTACTCTGGTGGTGCCGACCTAAAGCAAGTAACAATTTCAACCATTACTTTTTTGTTTGTCTTGAAGAGCAAACTGTATAATTTCTATCGGGGGAAGGGCAAACGGCGGAAACAGAAGCAACCAAAAAATATTTTTGAAACGGTAGAACTCCGAGCAAGTTGACTGTCAAAATCAGGGCATTGTATGACAACATTGAACCGTTGGCATCTCCCTTCGGTAATAACCGATATGAAGTTACAGTGTAGTGACTAAATGAAACTGCGATGCCGCAACTTAAAGCTGTCCACGACGGTCTACGGTAATGCTGCAAGCACTTTCCTTCGTTCATGTAGTGGCTGAAACCAGTGTGCGAACACCAAAAAGGTACAAAACGTTAAAGCCTATGATTGATGATTCGAACTGCCTGACTCATCACGGCTTCCCTACAGATAAAGAACAACCTAGCCATCAAAATTCGAATTATTTACGATTATCAAAATGTGTATATTTTACTCTCTCTTTCTGTTCTGTTCAGCACTTTGAGTCACATTCTAGGTATTTTCTTAACCTGCTAATATTCTATTGGTTTCGTCATTGACCTGCTCATTCAGGATTTTTCTGTTGTGGCTATTTAATCTACCTGTGTTCATCGTCTAGAAACTTAAGTCATTAGCTCCATGTAGGGTTCCTCAAAGAAGTCCTGTGCCCTGTTATTTGACGGGTTGTGCTGTTGAGCAATAGGCTCATTGGCTATTGGCTCATTTAAGCCAACGCTCTTCAAAATTGTGATGTACCTCGAAGTTGCTGAATTTATGGTTATCTTGGATCAACGTGCTCATTTCTTTTACCCCGTTTCCAGTTCGCTTTCAGTTTAAATTCATCGAAGCCAAAACAGTTAACTAACATTGGTGGGTTTATTGTGTACGCTGCGATAACTAGTTTAGTCAACTCTCTTTTGAGTTAAATATTTGGCATATAGTTTCGTCAGGACGTGCATTTGGGATCGTAGAATTTTCATTTATTTGAGCTGTCTTTGATCATTACTACAGTTCAGTTGCTCTTCCCGCGGCACTTGGTGAAAGCAAACCCGAGTCTTCTCGACAGTCTGATGTATAACCTACTCTAGGCTTTAAAGTAAGAATGACTACTTGGTTGGATCATAACGAACAACCGCGTACCGTCTGAAACCCAACCCTTCGATCCAGGTTCGTTTTACGGGGCGAAAGCATGATGATTGTCACAGCTCTATGTACCTCGATACTAGATATATGCATTTTACAGTGCTACCCTTGATTTTCCGTATCATACTAGACTCTCGGACATCGTTTCGCTTCCTAAAGGTATGAATGCACAGCTTGATTGTGTTCAGTATCTCGTTTCGAAAACTTGATAGTGGCGACCATCTGTTACAGTTATGCGCAACCCCCGGTTCTAACGAGGTGACAGTTCGCCACATAGTAGCCCCTTCGTACAACCCCATCGTGAAGACAAATTTGCTGTATCATCTTCTGCTACCAATGGTACCATTCTTCTATGTACTGTTGTTTATTGTGACATAACCATTTAGATTTGAGTGGTGTCGTTTCTGCCCGTTTCGTTTTATCGTTTTGATTGGGGGTCATTAGGCCGTAAATATAAAGTGTCAGATCAGAATTTGAACGAAAAGGTTACACTAAACGTTTTTCAAACCTCCTAGGTCAAAGCGGTGGCATGATACGAATGTGAATTGAGCGGAACTCTCAATACTCGTGCCAAATTGTTACGAATGGGTACTCTTAGGGGACGCCGCAGACACGATAAATGCGAATTTCAGCCGATGCGATGAAGTTCATAAGCAAACGTTCGCAGATCCCATATGACTGTCAGTACGATGAGTCTGTGTTCGGACCGCGAGGCTTACCTGGCCGACGTAGGTGAAGAGGTGGATAACTCATTTTCATCCGGAATTACCCGGGAGCTGTTTTCCTGTTTTATTAGTCGCGGTGACAGTAAACAAAAAATAAACGCTTGCGTGGAACGACAGTTCACAAGTTTGAAGTATTTCTTGATGATTTGAGGTGTGGGTCTGGCCACTTTGAGTAGCAGTCTGATTGGTCCCTTCCGATTCACTCTGTTTTGAGCATTGTGTTGGATGTTTACATCTTCAATGATCTGACATAGGCAACTGGGCTGAGTTAGGAGTTTAAGTTGCTGAAACCAAATAACACCGCAGGCTTTTTTTCAGCGCTTTTCAAAGATGCCCGCGAGAAACCGTTGTCCAAACTGACCGTGATACTTCGTCTTACCTAGGACACTGAAGAGTTACCGAGTGTTTGGAGCATATCGACTAATTCCAATACTTAAAGAAGCTGGTAAATGTGACAGGCACTAAATGTCTTCCTTTTCTTTATCACCTTCTAGCCGTCCAAGTGTCCTACGATGTGGCGACTTCCGAGCCACATGGAGAATTAAATTCAAACGTCAGAGTTCCAACCTAACTGCAGATACATTCGTTGTGTTCACACTTTGCCATAGAATTTGGAGCACTAAAACTCCTGTTGGTAACCAGTGGTTGTCGTATTCTTGACCTTAGACTCTACCTTTTAATAAAAACATGCATCCCGGAACTGCTTCTTTCGTGGGAGGTTTCGGACAAATTATGCCAGCCTGTTACAATTTATGCAGACAGCACTTATGAATAGCTATGTCGAGGGTTCTTTGCTTCAGGTAGCGTTCCAATCGGGCTTAACTGTCTTGTTCTCTCCATTATCACGTACAATAGAATCTTTTTTTACTTGCAGTCTAGTTTCCAAGATCTTGGAGTGCAGCTTTTGCCGATTGACAGGCTGACCGATATGGATTATGCGGACAAATGTGCTTTACTGAATTTTTCTGCAGACGTATAGATCACGGTGAACCGGTTTTGTTATGCGGTTCGTTTATACGCAGCAACTTCCAGGGGTAATATATGGTTATAGGTTCGGGTTGGCTCTGGCCTTAACTCCATTGCGGCGGACCATTTATTTGAGACTGTCACCTTCATTAGCTTGTATTATTACTGATGAGGTGGCAAAAAGGGCAGGTGGAACATTCGCAAGCCTTCATGGTCGTCCGATTATCGATAAACAGGGAAGTTTAGAGTGCTTTCGAGCATTCCACCTCGTTCGGTATATTGGTAGCATGACCTGTCAGCACAGAATATGCATATTGGCTAGCGGTGTTCGACTGCCGTTGCCTTTGCCGGCTGACTTGTATCAAGTGGATGAACTGTGTGAGCATCGATGTGCATTTTGAGGGTCTCGAACTGCGCGACCGATAGCCGATTTGATAAGAATACAGTCCGCGTTGATTGCGTCAGATAGTCCGCATGCCAACAAAACGTCTGCCACATCGCTTATTACTTAGTGTGGCTGCGGACTCTGGGAAGAAATCTGAAGATGTTTCAAATATGCCCATTGCGATGAAGGGAATAAAGAAATAGGCGAACATATGTTTTCGATAATTCATCTTCAGGCCGGTACAATTATATAAGAGGTTAGTAGAGTAAGATGGAGATATCGATCAGAATTATTACAGAGAAACTAGGTCACTGACCAGTCAATTGGCGATGGCTTGATTGGTCGATTACTTCACACTTGTCCATTAGTTTGACCGCGCCTGTTGGCCATCACTGCGATGGATTCGTAGCCATGATAGGTGTAGCGTCTGAACAAACCATTTTTGGTAACGTAATATCGGGTCAATCAGCTTGATTCCGATAGCCCCGGCAGTACAACGTGTTCTAATTCGGACAGCTTTTGATCGGTTGCCTGGCACGTGATATACCACTTTGAAGACTTCGTCATTTTTCACCTGATGCCCGCTTTCAACCAGATGAGCGAGAATAGCACTATTGACTGATCGTGATTCCCCGTGTCCCAGCCACCCTGGGTGGTATTCTCGGATTCGTTTCGAAAGTGGCCTTCATGTTAGACAAATATAACCTGCTCCACAGGAACAAGTGAATGAGTAGATACACATAGATGAGGTCTGAACTGTCAGTCTATCTTTGTTACAAAACCTGAGAATAGGGAATATGAAGAACTGGATACGGAGTTCAGCAGTAGCAAAGGTCCTGCCGATTGTCTGATTAGGCTTATTTGTCAGCCATTCTGCGACATTATCACTTTTGAGCGGCACTCGGATAAACACGGATTTCTTTCTTACCTCATGCACTTC
The DNA here is from genome assembly GCA_008508345.1 of Paragonimus westermani. Classification (NCBI taxonomy): domain Eukaryota; kingdom Metazoa; phylum Platyhelminthes; class Trematoda; order Plagiorchiida; family Troglotrematidae; genus Paragonimus; species Paragonimus westermani. The sequence goes on along the minus strand of QNGE01002497.1, from coordinate 98,981 downwards.
AGGTTTAGGTGATATTTTGATCATGTTTCTGGCGATAAATCGTTCCGGGCAGCCGTTATGCTAGTATACTGATGAGCAGTCGGGGATTTGGTTTATTTTCAAGTTGAACATCACTCATACTGGATCGTAGCCTTCGCATTCAGGTAGAATTTCCAGCCAGCCTCTTTCGGTCTCATTAAAGCTCGTCAGTAGTGCATATCTTTGCCATGTCCGGCATTTGAACTCCGGCTACGCCTTCATGAGGCAACCGTGCTGACCACTGCGCCATTGACCCCACACTAGGCACGACCGAACTATCAAATCTGAACGCTCAGTCACTTTCACTTGTGAGCAATGATCAGGTTGCCCCAATGTCTAGAGAGGAGACACAGTGACTGTCCTGTTAACTTCAATCGATAACCCCGCGATTAGAACTTCCGAGACAGGTCAAGATCACTTATTTCATTAAACCCGCAAGCCGATATTTTAGGCTACTGATGAGTGGTCGGGGATTTGGTTTATTTTCTAGTTGACCATCATACACATTTGATCGCAGCCTTCGCATTCTGAAGATGACTGGATGACAGCGTGGTCGTTGTCTGTGGAACCTGTGAACGCTCCTATGAGCCATACCGGTAGGTGTTACTGTTTATGTTAGGGACAGCATGTTTGTAAGTCGCTGGTTATAGACGGTCTCAGACATGGCTGTGTTGTGGCGTTCTACCTTGATCGGTAACTCCGGCATGGTCTACTCGATACGGGATTCGCACCTCGGGTAACTGTATACCCGTTGAACATGGCTGATTAGTGTGGTACTTGAAGCTGTGACCGAAGCAATATAGATATACTGAATTCCTCCTAACAGTAGGCTATGTGCTGTCCTCTTAGCTGGTTCCAACAGCTCCATACTCGCCTGCAATTGATGAAATAATAATCTTACTGACTGCCTCCATCAGGGACGCCTTTTGTTGGAGTCCAGGCGTTCTCCTACGGTCGACAAGTTTAACACGGTCAGGAATGTTGGGAATCCGGACGCAAATAGAGAACAGCTTGGCGTTACCAAATGTTATTATTGGCGAAAACTTTAAGTCAGTGTCATGACACTCTAATGGTGGTAAACGACCGTTTCAGGCTGGCTGTTCGTGCAGGCTGTTTTTGGTTTCTGTTAATTCTAAGTATTTAGTGCATCACTCCGCTATTCTCCGTCCTCTTTCTCCGGACCAGGCCCAGCATCGAGCGGACCACATTGCTGTTAACTAAAGATGGCACGACTTTATCTAGAGTCATCATCGATTAATTCATTAACGCTTACGAAACTTTGAAGGTGGCATTGAGTTTGGAGCGGGCTTATCAAGAAGCATTGATGAACCAATTGCCCAGTTCGAATCACGAACGTCGGGAACAAATCGCAGCAGCTAGGAAAGCATGTTGTGAAGAGATGTGCTCCAAGAAAGTTTTTCATTTGCGACAGAACTGGATTTCTGCCATGTTGACTAACCTCATGAACAGGCGTCGCTCGATTCCACCTAAATCTGAATATGACGACGACCGCCGAGAGCTGATTTCCCACTTTTTCAGTTTTTTCCTGGACGACATTTTGGAGGATGCGCATAAAGAGTCCAGGGAGCCTGGCGTTGCGCTTCTTCCTGGCAACTGGTTGACCGAGATGAAGAATGTGGATGGCATTGTCCTACTTAGCCCCTTGCCAAAGACATGCAGACCATGCTGAACAAGGTGAATGAACGAGCTAGTTTGTACGGAATGCGCTGCGCTCCTTCAAAGTGTGAAGCGGTCTTTCAGGACAGCGACATTCTCACTCCTACTTTCTTCATTGTAGGCAATCCACTTGAGACTATGGACACTCACATACTTGGATAGCATTACGTTGTCAGCGTGTGATGTTGCTGATTAGATATCGGCGAGGATAGCAAATGCACGAGTTGCCTTTACCAAACTGTTTCATCTGTGGCGTCGGGAAGACGTCCAGTCGTTGCCGGAATGGAGGATATGTAATACTTGTGTACGATTTTTTTGCTCCATGGTTTGGAAACGTGGTGTGTTTGCAATACAGATGTAAGCAGATTTGCTGTGTTTGACCGTCGGTGTTTCCNTCACATACTTGGATAGCATTACGTTGTCAGCGTGTGATGTTGCTGATTAGATATCGGCGAGGATAGCAAATGCACGAGTTGCCTTTACCAAACTGTTTCATCTGTGGCGTCGGGAAGACGTCCAGTCGTTGCCGGAATGGAGGATATGTAATACTTGTGTACGATTTTTTTGCTCCATGGTTTGGAAACGTGGTGTGTTTGCAATACAGATGTAAGCAGATTTGCTGTGTTTGACCGTCGGTGTTTCCGCTCAAATCTCCGCTCACACCACGTGAACTGATCGAGTGAGCAACACGGCCGTTCGCCGGCACGTATTCCAGAACACTCGGGACGCGCAATCAATTGGTCAACTGATCGCGTTGCAGAGTCTACGGTGATTGGGTCACGTAATCCGCATGCTAGCTTAGTGTTTGCCGTACTGGGTATTACATACCGAGACCACCAACAGTTGGGTAAACCACGTGGTGGTCAAGCGACAATGTGGTCAAGAAATATGAGGACTCCGAATTTCTCAGTGAGTAAAATGAGTGGGTGTCGCCTGACTGGCTGGGGTCTTCGTGATCACTCGAATGGCTGGTCAGAACCGTTATCCGAGGTGGTATTTTGTTGCAGTTAATGACGTTTCTGGATTGATACCATTTTCAGTTGTTGTTTTACTATTTTGTATCTTTTCAGTAACGTTTTCTTTTGGGATATTCCACGTCACTGTTGATATGAGCGGCAGCCCGAGTCACATGGTCTTCTGGTCAGCCCCGTGGCTGGTATGATTATGTTGATGATGGAGCTGCCACGCAATCGTGCTGATGAATATTACAAGAGAAAAACCTGATGCACAGAAAGAATACGAAGTTGCACAAAATAGGAATCACTAGGATCGATGTTGTAGATGCAAGCATGTTAGTAACTGCACTATACCGCTATGTCGTGCAGATGGCATAACGAACATTTTGAACATTCACGAGCGGAAGACACTGCTTCTCGAACCAATTAGGGACTTCATATTTGATGGCCACATCATTATCGATCACCTCGTGGTTTCACTCTGTTGGTGGTGATGTCATTGAGTAATGGCCGGTGAGTTGGAGAATCAGTCGGCATACAGAGCACGTGGCCCATGCATCGCAGAGTGCGCAACCTAGTTATTTGACGAACTGTTCTCGTATCTATGGGAATTCATACAAACGAACGGACGCGTTGCTCATGCAATTCAATCACTCACTATGGGCTAATTGGCGGAGCCACCGACGGTCAAATAATGTAAGCCTGCTCATCTATTTGGCATGCATAGGTCACGTTTATAGGCCCTTGGGCAAAATATGTCGCACACAGACGTTATACACACTTCCTGTCAGCGGTAACCTGACGCTGATATAGATCAGCGAAAATATGGGCCCTTGTTATTCTCGCTGATACCTCATTATTAGTACTATCACAAGTCGATGATGTAGTGGTGCACGGGTTTATGGAACGGTCAACAATTTAGGTTGGGATGTTTGTAATAAGAAGTTGAGAGCAAGAGAGCTCTAGTTGTGAAATACCACTTTGCAGTTGCGAAGCGCCCTCTATACAAACTAGCCCGATCATTCACCTTGTGCGACACAACATCTTAATGCTAGAAAGAAAGTGTACAGTTAGCTCATCGCGTTCTTCCTGCGTCCGGAATGTCGTCCATGACAACGCTGAACAGAGCAGATGGGTTCAGTCACCTCTAGCTCACACCACTTTTAGCGGTGGACCAAAGATACAGTTGGCGATCAAATCTTACCCTGGAAATTGCGTCAGCGCTAGTAGGATGTGTGATATCATCACAAATCGTATGGCTAGAGCCCGGATGTTTTTTACGAACTTACGCCATCTGTGGAGCCAACATGATCTCAATCTTACAGCGATAGGTCGAGTGTACAGGGCTAGTATACGGAGAGTCTTGTGCGGTTACGAAACCTGGCGTACTTTTGCATGGAGGTCCACAGGGTAACGCTCAGTGTATATCTAACCGTATCAACCTTCCATACCTCGTTCGGCTCCCTTGTTTGTTCCGTCCTTATGCATTGTGTTTTCATTCTACTCAGTAGTGTGATCCGGACGACTAACTTCCATTTGGTTGTCCTAAAAGCTTGGCTTCGCCATCATCATTACCGTAGACAGCAATACGTGAGTGAGTGCTTGGCTGCCATACACCCATGAAAAATAAAAACAAGCCTTGACCAAGAAGAAGAAAACATAAGAGGAGAGGACCTAACCAGTAAAAATAGTTAGGCCTATGTCCTAGCATTCGACGTCAACATGCTTACGTCTCTAACTAACCGAGTTATGAGGCAAATTAAGGTGTCATCAGCAAAACAAGCTTCCTTACGGCTTTCAGTGCCCCGCTTCATTATTTGCGTGCTCGGTTCATTTTGGTTCCGATTTGCGTTAAAACTGATGATTGTTTTTTCTCCAGTGCGCCTTTTGAGGTCGTTCCTGAACTCACGTTTGTTTATCCCAACTCGTAAGACGTCAATTTTCCAAATAGCTGTCCTTAATAATTCTCATCAGGCTTGTATAAATTGTTGTTCCTCTTCAGAGTTCGCACGCTTTGGTGGATTTGCCAGATTTGATCAATTCTCCTGATTGTAAGCCTCCCTGCCACTTGCGTACCCAGAGCAAACACCGCTATTGGAAACCACGCAAAAAGCTGTCCTTTCGGCCACGCCGTTCCTCTTCGGTCGCTGCTGATAAGCTCCCCGAGGGACCCGCGTCTTCAAGTTTGACAAATGAGCTACTTGGTGATGTTTGTGGTGAAGCCTTGCCACCGTTCCCATGTGGTCAACCGAATGCCCAGTGTTCACGAATCTGTTCCTGTTCCCGACAGCATTCCCCTTGCGAGTTACCGTCTCGAACCCTAGTGGGCAGTTCCAATCCACATCGGGAGACCACATGCATGGTGTTGAACAAAGATGACCAGGTGCACCATGTGCACCATATCCATCATGTTCACCACGTTTATCACTATCACCACCATTTGCGCGATTTGGGTGTACTGGCTCAGTCGGACTCCACAGTCCCTGGCTTCCTAAGCTCAACAACCAGTTTGACGGGACAATTATGTTGTTCCAATGACTCCGGACGTCCTCATAATCTACCGGTGACCACACCGGTGTCGTGTGGTTGTTCATTAGAGCTCGTGGACACAACAGCTCACTCAGTTTCACCAGAAATGCTGGGTATACAGCAGTCCGTCGTAAGTCTTCATCAGTATTTCGTCCGTTTGATTTCGTGAAGAGTCCTTTTTTCTGTTGGTTATAAGTGCCATTTGATAAAAAAAACAAGACGGTGGCCGTTATCGTCGCTTGGACAGATGTGAAAAGTTAACGACGGTCACGCGCGGGTTTTGCTCGTAGTGTGTTCGCTTCACTTTATCAATTGCATCGGTGGCTTATCCGAAATATTGGCAATTCTTCCGTTAATCAGTATTCTTTCCGCCAATTGTGCACTTGTGGTTTTCGATAATTGTACAACTTAGTCATACCCGCATAACTATTACAGGTACACCCGACAGTTTTACTATCCATTTTAAAAATTTGTTTACTCCCCGTTTTCCCACCGATATCCTAGTTGTGTGGTTTTTGTCGATCAACCCTCTAAGTTCGATTGAATTACGTTGAATCAGATAATGAAATGAGGGACACATTGGATCCGCATAAGCAATTGAAATTAAGCAGCTGACCGGTATTCGGCCAGTCACGTAAGCGATCGGTACTGAGAAGGAGCAACAGCAACAAATGGATTCATTTATCCTGTGTTAATGGAGATCCATCCTGTACACGCACGTACATGGAATACAACACATCCTGAGCAAAGGCAACGCGCTTTGCATACACCTTAGACCAAAACTAGCTCCTACAGTTCACAACTCAAACAGGAAACTCACATGTAGTATGTAACTGATCGTTCACTGTGATAGTCCCTCCAACGTCCGGTCAGGTTTACATGGTCAGTCCATCATACACGCACAGAATTGCATCTCACGTAAGACTGAACAGTTTACCGTTGGCCCTACTCAGAGATGGTTGTATTTATGATCTCTGTTGCATCCACTTCATCGCTTATCCTCAACACACTGTGCTACCGATCATCTGTGTCTGTCTCCTTGGATGGTTCGGCTTCACACCGTATCCATTTTGTACTCGGCCTACTACGTCCTCGCCCATTCCATCCCCAATTCTCTGTGTACCCTACCAGAAAGAGTGCACGCATTGGACGCTTCAATAGAGTCTACCGTGTATCTAAATGTCGTCACTGTTTGCTCGAGAATGTGGGAAAATGACTGCCGTTATTGATCGTCTGCATTCTTTGTTCGTATTTCCTGGTTGGTTTGTAAATTTTTGTCTTGTGTGTAGGCTACTTACTCTCAAGCTATTTAAGTACAATGTAAGCAATAGGTAAGGATTTAATATGACGGCGACTGGGACTATTGCTTATACATTTAGTCATGATTTGTCCTACCCTTCTCTGTCCAACTGCTTATGCGGACGCGTACATGTTGATTTCTCTTCTATGGACTCTCAGCATTTCATTACCTTTATGTATTGATGAATTGTCTTTCTGAATGGCGAATGTTTGCTTCATTGGTACTTGAATAGAAAGTGATATAGATTGGTCTGTCCTGGGATGTTAGGCGACGGAATTTTGGCAATGCGGATTAAACGGGCTCATTCATCCAGAACCTGAACGATATTGATTTAGATAATCAGTTCATGTGCAGCTAAAGCTGTTAAGAACGTTACTCTAATCAGGTTCAGCATGTGTCAGTGCCTCTAGGCTACGCGTTCCCCCCAATTCCGTGTTTCATGCACTCACTAACAATGAAAATTGAGGTAAACGATTATCGCACCTACGCGAAATACCTCTGTGGATACAGCCCACATATAGTTCCTCACGTTTTGTCATTTGTTTTAGTCATCACTAACTCTGTGGTTCGATTTCATTCGAATCGTCAATAGAGGGCATCTGTCCATGTCGTTTAGGTTTGTCAAGTTGGATTGTGATACAACTTGATTGATCAGTTGTTCCAGACGGTTCCATGTATACCTAACGAGGCGTATCTCCACTGAATTCGGCGATTTTTTCGAAGGCACCAACTATCTTCACTCGATGCGGAGCTGTATTAAAGTCTGCATCGTTGACCATTATCGTTCGATTGCCGTCGAAACGTTTGCATGGAAACAAGGCCTTTGCAAAGTGTACAGCGCCAGTCCACATGTAAAAGAACTGGTTTTTCATCCTCACTAGTCATCTTTTGTCATCACTTCTGTGTGTTTTCTTTGGACTGTTACTTCCGAGGTAACGCTCATGATTATCAAGCCCATGGTAGTGTTCCGTCCATCTGTTCAGAATTCCTACACTCATCTTCGACGTTTTAGTAATGTAAGGCCGACTAACCTTATTCCGGCATATGTATGCATATATATACGTGCATTGTTACACTGTTGCATGGTAATAAGGCGCCTGCATTGACTGCTATTGAATTATTCTTAATGATGTTGATCGTGATTGTTGGGCAGCTTCAAAGCGTTAGCCCCCGAGTTTGCTGAACTAATTAAAGTTAACAAGTAGCACATGCGTTGTTCTTGTGAGATCGTAGCGGAGCTATGTGAAGCAGAGAATTTCATTTCGACGGTTAATGTCCCAGGAAGTTACATCACTAACTGACTTTGCGTTCTAACCAGTAATATGTGAAAAATCATAATCATATCACAGCGCCGATACTTCCTGGTCTCAATAACATTGGTTGATTTCAACGTAGAACAGTTGTTTATTCATTTTTGGGTTGCTGTTGAATATTGCTGTTTGATGACCACATCCAAAAGTGCTGCTTCCCAGTCGTTTTTTTAGTTTAGAACTTAAGGCTATTCTTGCCTCCATTGTTTATCCGTATCGTTTTTCAGGTTACAAACGTCTGTCCGGTTCACCCAGACAGCGGTGTTTCACGTACCCACACCCCTAACCTACCAAGCCAGCCACGTTCGTCCTCCATGCTACCCTCCCCTGTACCTCTAGCTTCCTGCCGATCCTCTTCTAGCTTATGTTGCTCGTTGTACTGTTCACAGCACCAACAGCAGCAACAACAACCGCATTTTGGTCCTGGATGTACGTTGCATCCTATCATTGAATCATTTGCTACCGGAGAAGTCATTCCTGTTACTGATGATAGTGTTGCTGTTCCACCTCAGCCTTCTGGTACCTCTGATAACTCACCGCCAAGTCGTCTGACAGCTCATTCACACGGTAAGCAAACGTACACCCTATAAGTGCATGTGGTTTATCCGACTAGTGGTTTCATTTGATTCCAACCAGTCTGTTCGTGTTTAGCTTATTCTATAGTGGCCTACTTTCGAATCGGTAGTTTTGAAGTTTTTACACTGTCAGATTGACCTGCATATGTGAATATGGTTGAGAAATGCAATCGAACCTACCCACTCCTAGGGTGGTCTCTAAACTGTTTGTTGGCGGTGTTGGCGACGATGTTTATTAAAGTGTTCGTCTTTCATTAAAATTGTTTTATTGTTCAATGTCGGTCATCTTTTTGTCTTGTAGACCGTATGATTCATTCACACGCACGCGCACACACACCCTCTCTGTCTTGTCTCTGCGACCCGAGTGTAGCGAATTACCTGATTTTCTGTCTTGTTAAGCCCACGGGTAAACGCAACTGATTCGTGGCCACTGTGTGACTAATGAGGCAGGTACATCACGCAGTAGACTTAATTTTCTGACGTCCAAGCCCTGTGGTTAATTCTATGTTAGTGTATTGGGTCACATATGACACGTCTTCGTGCCTTTTCCACCTGACAGGTAAACCCTTTGCCATAGTTTGACCCAGTAATTAGTGATTTATGTGCGTGGTCAGCATGCGTTAATTATCTGTTGTCTGTAGAGGATCGTCCACCGCAGTGTTGCTGATTGTGTTGTGCCTTTCTCAGTTTTACGTGTGGTTTGCTTGGCCCTTGTCTGGTTACTCTTCAGGCTTTGTACCGAAACTTGACATCATTATTGCGGGAACAGCTGGAGTTATGACGCAGCATGCCAAACAATGTTCGCATAAGGGAGTATAACATACTGCCGTTTACTCGGACGTGTTTTGGTAACCATTGTGCTTTATCAGCATAACTATACTTCCATTGCTGGGATTGTTCAGTGTTCTTCCTCGTACCTTTGTATTGCTGTTATTGGCTGGAAATAGCTCAGTGGCGGTGACTTTGACTAGTAATCGTGAATGGTTTGGTCAGGTCCCGGTTAACCCTAGTACGACTGCTTTCTAAGTGTGGCTGACTTAAAGACACTGTCCGGTCCTTGTGTGTGATCAAGTACGTCGAATGTAAGCAAACATCCTGTAGGCCTGAAACGGTCTTCAGCTTTTGAACTACACGGTGCTCACTGCCGTCTAGCATACTAAGTCGTCTGGTAGACTGTATACGTGTCAAGCTGTTCTGTCCTAGGCGGAAGCACCCTCGACAATCGGGTCTCAAACTCTTCACCGTGCGATTGGTAGTCGAGCCTTGTTTCCACCGGACTATTCGGAGCACTAAAAGCTCAACTAGAACGTGAGCTCATTTTAAGCTTAATCCTTGTGGAATGGAATTCGGTTCCTGAAGGTGACACTTTCGCCTGCGATTTGTCACTGCAGATACTTCATTAAAGGTTCCGCTCAAGGTGAATAACGGATGCTGACTAATCAGTTCATAAACGGGGTGCAGCGAGCTGTCGGAGAGCAACTCAAAATCACAGATTCTTCACATCATATGTCGAAGAAAGTGGCTGAAGACTGCTTGACTGGAGGAGAACAACTCAGTAAGATTGGCAAACCTCAGGTTGCCATGGCAACGGTTTCCAGGACGTAGAGGCGTTGAAAATAAGGTGTGTTGAGCAGCGTCATATCTACGAGTGCTTCATGTGTAGACGATCAGAGATTTGTCATTCTATGTGAGGAATTGTGATATTTTACTTTTTTTCGTCTGAAATTGAGGTCACCTCTGATTTCAGACGCGATTCCCCAATGTGTGTGGTAACACGGAAGCTGAACCTCGTCAGCAAGCTTGGGCGAGAATCACAAGTTTCCGAAACACAATAACATTTACTCGATTAGGTCCCAGTAAACAGTGCTTTATGCACTGTCAGACTCAGTACATCGGTCACAGTATGTCAGCACGAATCAGAACAGCGTTTTGCGTTCATTGTATCCGTGCGCGCTCCAACGAGTAGTTTTTCAGATGTTACGAAGAATAGGTTCAACGACGCGTTCGGCGATCTTCTGAAATGGACTGAACACCCTGACATCAGCATGATAACCGAAGACTTTGGTGCTCATCTTGTATTTATCCAGACGAGAAGTGGCTGAGAGGTGTGTTTGGTATCTGAGCACAACGCACTCACAATGGCGAGTGGCTACTGCAGCTGCGTACATCTCACGGTCTCTATATTTCGAGCACCACATTTCAACACACGAAGAGGCATTGTGCATTTCAACCATGGACACAATTCGACTGTGTAGCAGTCAGTTATTAATGATGCCACCACGTTAAGTACTGTTGTGCATTTTGGATCAACTACCTGGACTCGGTTCATGCCGTTGTGCGTGCTCGTCTTGTCCTCAATTGTTCAGAGATCATACAGCAGGCATTCAAAGATGAGCTCACGTGAATAAGGATGCTAATATCGTAGACTGACGTCTCCGGCACACAACAGTAATCAGGTTCCCGACTTGATGGTATACTTGTCAATGCAGTTTGCTGACCAGTATGTCTGAGAGTGCGGACGTCGCAGGCGCCAGCGTTTGCCATTTGTCTTGTCTTTAGAAAACAATTAAAATCCGAAGGCACATGAAACCCAGAGACCATAAAGAGTAAACTAGAAGGAGAAAGTCCTCGACTTCAATTAGTGTGACTGTCGGAAGAACACTACCTTCTGATGCTTCCCGGTTGTTTATGCCACGGAAGCGATTGAATTGAGAGATCCCACTCTGAATCTCTTATTGAGAAGTCTGATCTGCAAGAAAACAAGATGCGGGGTTTTTTCTTGGGGGACCCTACCCGAAGCCAATAACTCAGAAGTCTGACTCACTTGACAGTTAGGGTCTTGGCTTGCCCAAGGGCCCAATGAACATGACATTAATCCGTGAACCTGAGCACTGCTGCGCGCAGTGAGTATACTGGAAGCTGCATTAAGCTTTTTGACGTTATCAGATGTTTCTCTACCCTACTGGGTTATACGCCGGCAGTCACAGCCAATCCTTGGGCGATCGCAATGTTCCTTGTTCGAAGGTACCTTCTCTAACCCCCTTCTTGGTTATTTAGGAGAGCAATGCCGCAGCTATAGGGATGGCTCTGTTATATGCTCATAGGGTCGTGCCTCGCTACCCAAACAGTCTTACGCGCCCAGTAGTGCGAAATACGTGCGCAACCAAATGCCCAGGAATATCCCGCTGTAGGTTTGTTGTGAGGATTTTGATTCCGTTCATGTGAAACCTGTCAAGGACGAAATCAGATGTACGCAGGACGATATTTCTCCGGAGAGATCTGCCACTACCAATTCCTTCTGTTCATTTTGTACGCCTTAGTTTGCTTTTTGGGCATGCTTCGAACGAGTGGTTCACGGATAGCGAGACCAACATTAATCCATTCTCTCTCCAGAGCGTTTGGCCATTGAACTTTGAATCCCGGGCATTTGCGTACGCTTGTTGCACTCGTAATCTCGTAAGCTTCCAAAGTGTGGTTCACCAACATCCAGGCTGCATGCAGGTCGCTCGAAAAGTTAATTCTCACGCTTTGGTTGCCTGTTATCTCGTCAAAAGATAGAAGTTTTCTGTTTTCACACAGCAGTGCACAGCAGTACAAAACTATTCAGTGTTATTATAACTCGCCGATTTTTTATTCAGGGTTTCCAGCTCACTATAACCCGTAACGTAAGGTGCAACTCACACTATCCCCGACAGTGTGTCAGTGACTGCATTGTAAAAGCTTACTGAATCGTTCCGGACGTACTGTCTACAGTATCTCCATACAACCAGTCCACCTCTCCACTAAAAGGGACTGGCTAGCCCACCCTAAGCGCCGTCGTATTTGATGCTCATTAATGAGAACCTGCTTCATCACTCGATTTGTCAGCAAGACTATTCTGGTGTGTTCGATCTGTTGTGTTCGTCAAAACACTTAACACGAGCTTCGGTTATCTTCCAACACGTTCCTCCCATTCGCAAGAAACACTGGCTTTTTACTTGAAACGGTGTATCCCGACTAATGTAGATTTTCTTAGCGAAATCATTTGCCGTACATAGCCTTGTGGCTAAATGCGGAACCTTTCCTCCGTCCACTTATGTCTTGCGACGTGGCAGAGGATGTGAAAATGCTCGTTGAGTTTGCATCCCAAAGGATTAGGCAGCGCGTGGGTGTTGCTTATTGATCATCCGGCAATGTGATTTTCCTGGTATACGTTTGAATGTCACTTTCGAGTGTACATGGCTTCCAGTAAATGGTCGTCATGATTGCCCTTAATCTGAGTGTGATCAGACCGTCTACAGTTGATAGCACAGGCATGCTAATGATCGATTTCCTTGGATATTGGAGTGCAGACTTGTCGCCCCAGATCGTACATTTAGGAAACTAGCTAGAAAATAAAATCTTTTTACGCGGAGTGTATTTGTGACGTTAGTCGGAAGGGCTTCTTGGGTTCTTAAGTTAGTATTTAAATTAGGCAATGCCTCAAATCTAAACGCGATCCTCCACATTTAAATGATCTTCAGCAATGTGTGCTCATGTAGGTATTTGCACCCTGTTGGACTTGCTGAGCAACAGGCTATCAGAACATGAATGGAGATATCATCGAAACACCAGATTGTCAAAAAGTGGACATTGAAAAAGGGAATTCCGATGAGCTACATCGAACATGGTCAGATGTTTGATGATTGCGTTAGCTTTCCTGACTTCCGGCAAAACAAACAAAAGTTGGCTGAGGAGAACTTCAAAGGGTGGTTCTCATACATGAGACCTAACCTGTTTAACCGGGTGTCCGCTGCTGTTGGCTTTTGTGTCACCGTTTTGAAAGCGATTGAATCTGTGATGTTCTCACATGTAGGCAATAATATGTTGTTGTGTCCCCATTGTTGTCCCACACCAAGTGAAAATTTTTAGTGCTTTCAAGGTGACCGCGCGGGCACCAAGTTTTCGATCGGTGGGTTCACGTGATCCGAAACTTGTTGAGCAATTGTGGGGCGGATTTGGAAACCTGACGAGCCAAGTTACACCGTTATCCCATCTGACAAACTCAAATATCGCTCTAATAACATGGGCCGAAATTTGCTCTGTTGACGATTCGATTGAAATCAAATCACAAGGGCTTGATGGCGACTACGATAAATGGTAAAATGTGAAGAACCACGTAGGAAGCAATAATAGATGTGTTCATAGCAAGCACGACCATTGTTTTTCCCGACTTCTCACCATTATTGAATGTCTGAAACTTGGAAACAAACGAAAACGTGCACTCCGAAGGGCGTTTTTATAGCCTTCTGTGTGTTTATTATCGTCTGTCGTGTACCATCTAGATCTCCCAAACATGTCTCTCTAATCGTTTTTGGTGTGTGCATGTGTGTGTCGATCTACTAGTGTTTTAGACTTCAAATGGCGATTTTCATGTTACTCAAAACTCTTATTGCGTCACCCACTTGCTTTGGCTTGATGTTACATGACTCCCTATGAGCAGTCGAATTGGAGGCTGAACTCCATCGCGTGCTCCGTTTGTAATGATGATCACCCAAACACATTGTGATTTCGATTACAACACTCCTGAGGAAGGCCACCCGAGGTGGTTGAAACGTAGAGTATTACAACTTGCTCGTAACTTTGTGTTATTCCCAGTCTGTTTATCGATAACATGTTAAACACGACGCCCACACTGTTTAACTTCATTCGTACTAAATTTGGTACGGATACCTTACAACTGTTGATGCAGATCTTCGAATTGGCTGATTGGTCAAAGTTTGCTTGTGCTTAGGATGATCGTTCGTTTCAGCCATCATTTCATCTATACTCCCTACTCGTGCTGTGACGGTTGCTCCATCATGATCCAGTCAAAGCCTCCCTGTCTATGTGGTAAACCAAAATTTGTAGCTTGGATGTTTCAGTTTCTTCTCCACCCACGCGCGCTCCACATCTTAGTCTTCGCACGTAGGTTCGAACATTGTCGGCTTACTGCTTCTCTTCTGCTGATATGTCCGTTTTTGTTATTCGACCATTCAACATGTAACTTTCTCCACGTGCGTCTTTTGTATCAACTAATGCATGTTGTCGTGGGAAAGCGTTTTAACTTTTCCAGATGCAAGTTGATTATGGCATCATTATTTTACTATGGGAACTCCATTTCCCGACTACTCTTACGATGTTCCTAAAATTTTGCTAAGCTGGAAATTAATGCGTTTTGTTTGTTCGTTAGATCCGTGCACACTCACCTCGACCATCCCCGGTCGTTTGACCGTCGCCAATTGTGTGCAACCAGTAGCGTCCAACTCCCTCACCCTTGGCTCCGAGCCGGTTATTCTGAGGAGTCATCAACGAGCAAACGAGTCAACAATATCCGCCCTTCCATCTGCGTCACCCACTAGCGTTGAGCGAACACTTGCGCCACTTCCAATGCGAACCAGCGCCATTGTGGCTCCCATACAAAGCACCCGCATCAGTCGAACTGGCAGGACACTGACAAGCTCAGTTCCATTCTCGGCTACCGACCTTCAGCAAAGCCGACTGTCATTTCAACGCAGCATGTTGGAGTTACGTAAGGTACGCGAACTTTCTCAGAGTCACTGTGCCATTCGGTTAGGCAGTCGGCAAGTTTGTCGCGGCGTTGTGATTTTGACCGTTTTCATTTTCGGGTCGGTTGTCATGGTCTGTCCGCGTGACTGTGCGTGTGTGTAAATTGTGGGTAAATCTTGATCACAGCCAGACTTGCGTTGTTTCGTTGGTTGCACTATGTCCACGTCCATATACATACTATGATGTGGACTATCATAGGAACTTACGAACTGACGGATTACCCAATACAAATGCGTGGAAGGAATGTACAGTCGAACGGAACATCGAAAATTCCCAAATACGAGTCGACAGGCTTATGATTGTGGACCCGTGTTGACTACATTTTTGTCGTTCGGTGTCCTTTGTAACCATCGATGTGGATGGTTACCCACTCCCAAATCTGACAGAAAGTACTTTCCAATCCTTCTCAACTGGACTGTCAAAGCTTCCGTTGTCCGTGCTCATGTCATTAACTGATCGCTTTGAGATTTCTTCCGACCATCAGTTGCCACGCTGTGCAGTGTTGCAAGTGCTTCTCGACACGTTTGTTTTCATTACTTCAAATATCGGTAGAATACCCGGAGATCTCCCAGGTGCACGCCGACGGGCTATCTTGTCGCTGATACGATCACTCCACTTAATGCTAGCCAACTGAGGAAGACAATGATGGTCGCATATCGAGATCTTGTGTGTATCTGTCGAGCAGATGGGTCAGGCCTCTGAGTCGTAGATTAAGATCTAACGCAATTGTGAACCCTTCTTTTTGATGGATGTTTGAACATCGTTGTGACTGTTAATTGCCTTCGTTATCCTCCTGAACACTGCTATGTCGTCCGCAAATTCATCGTCGAACAGCTTGTTATCTGATAGATCTTCGGAGCTCCAGGCCGCCTCTTTGAAGCCATCATCCGTCACCCCGGGGGATTTGGGAATGTGCACAAGTCTAATATGTTTGTAGTCACACGACATATTACCGTCTCTTAGAAATCGGAATGAGCGTTGATATGCAGAAAGTACGAGACATCTCTTCAGTCTTCACTATGGAACGAGTAATTATAACCATTTCAGACAACTCTTTGCCGCCATCTGTCAAAAGCGCCGATACAAAAGGGTCTGGGCCTGAAGTTTTTTTTACATTTCAGTAGCTTAAGCTGCAAGACCGCTTCGGTTTCCGAATAAGGATCCCCGGGTATGTCGTGACTGAATTCACTTTTACTGATGAGTATAATACGTTGTTACTGTTTCGAGTTCAGTAGGAGCCCGAATTCTCCACATTTGGACCCATCGCAACTGCACAATTTCCGTCGTCCACAACACAATGCATTGGCTCAAGTCAGTTGCATTACACCGTAAACAGTTCGGCCCACCTTTCAACTCGCTGCGACAAGTTGAAAATCTGTTTGTCAACTTTTTCACCTACCGTTTTAATAGCTTACTGTCGATGACCGGTGCAACCGTGAATCGGGTGAGACTACACTCGACTGCTCTTTGATAAAAGTGTTTTCTGCCTTGGCTTGTTTGTCCAATTATGCTCAGTCTCCATGCGCACTCTTCATTGGGTTACGCTTCGGTTCACAATGGCTGACGTCATATCCGGATTCCTGTTTCGAATCACAATTACCATATGGTGATAGCTGCTTGCTAATAACGGTGGACCACTAATTTTGCAGCCGCGGATCAGAATCTCACTTATCACGATTGACCCTGTCTAGGTTTGAGCAGTTTGGCAAAATGCCAGCCGCACACAATGTTCTGCGTCATATGATGACAAACACTGCATACAGTCTACCAGAAATATCTTATGTATATTCAATATATACGCAACCGTCCTTGGATTTGTCCATGTGAAATGCCTATCGGGTTTCATCTTGCGTGAAGCTCATAATCTGTGCAGTTTATACTTGAGTATATAACGTTTCTTTGCCTTGTTTTGTGTGCTCAGCAATTAAGAGCTTAGATGTTCTCACTTGTTCTGTGTGTATACTTGCAATGCATGCTATGTTTAGCAGTTTATTGATCAGAACATGACAGGCAGCCGGTATTGTCGTTCACCTCTTTTCTTTTCTTTTGCTTCCGACTAAGTATTTCTCATTTAACCTTTAAGCCACGTTATGCGAAAAATGATTCCTTATCCACCTGTTGATAGTGCATATGTTACTGTTTTTGGTCGGCGGTGCATGACATTATTTTTCTGGTGGATAATACAGATCATTTGTTCATCAAACTCTCAAGCATGCACAAATCATAGTAATCTGATGGACGTCAATTTCCTATCCTGATTCTGATTATGTTGGACTAAAGGGAGAGCGGGCAAGGATGAACCAGTCGAACTGCGTTGGATTGTTTACGTCGTTGACTGCAATTGCCATTCCGTCATTTCATCTTTTCAGTTTGATAACCTACGCTAGCATGCACGAATAGGTTCTTCATTCTTTTTCTTCCAGTCATTGTGATTTCCAGTTGGGTATAATTTGTACACCACTCACATTTGATCACAGCTTTTACATTCACATAGCCTTTACAGCTAACCTGGATATGGAGTTTCTATTCGCCTTCTCATGAAACAACCGTTTTAACCACTGCGCCGTGGACCACGTATTAAGACGACTGAATTTTCATATCTGAACGTCTGACCATATTCGTCTAAAAACAATGTGGGAGTTGCCCAGTCCCGTGGCGAAGAGGCAAAAACTGTTGCATCAACTGTAATCCATAACCCTCAGTCCTTGCAATAGTATGAACAAACTCGACTCAATTTTTTTCCATGAAACCGAAGTTGCAATCAAACGTTAATGGTGTTCAGTTTTTGTCAACTGAAATCTGTACTGCCTAACAGTACTTTCTAGTTCAATCATAATGCCTACGTCCGTTAATAGTACGCGGATGTGTTGTTGGCCAACTAGCAGTTCGAGGATCACCATTCACGAACGTATTCCTCGTTATGCTAGTGCGCATTTATTCCCACCCCGTTCGATCGCATTGCGTCTTGACCGTTTTACAGTAATGCTTTTTTCTGCGTGCCGAATGCGATCATTTTTGTTCTCTCTCTCTCTCTCACGTACATTACAGATGGGCTGGTACTGGGGCCCACTGACTTTCCAGGAGGCTCAGGTTCTGTTGGCCAAACGACCCGACGGTACTTTCCTCGTCCGAGATAGCGGTCATGACACGTATATCCTCAGTCTGAGCTTTCGTGTTCGTGGCGAGACGTATCACACACGAATCGAACATAGTCTGGGTAATTTCACAGTCGGTTTTCAGTATTTGGTTTTGCTATATATTCCTCCTCTCCTCCGCATTTTTTCCCGATCGCGCTCTATGAAAACCACATGTTCGTTAGCCCGGTAGCAGCTGTTGGTTTATTTGCATTGCATGAAACGTGCAAATTACTCTTTACAGGTAATGATGTTGCGGAATCTAACGAGAGAGCTCGCTTTCATTTCGCCAAGCTGTCATACTGAATCTTAGTGCTATCCAATTATGTGGGAGTGTCCACAGTCTCAAGTGGATTGCCTGCCATGAAGAAAGTAGGAGTAAGAATGTCGCAGTCCTGAAAGACCGCTTCACACTTTGAAGGAGCGCAACGCATTCCGTACAAACTAGCCCGTTCATTCACCTTGTTCAACATAGTCTGCATGCCATCCACATTCTTCATCTGGGTAAACTTGGTGCCGAAATAAAAGTCAGCACCAAGTTCATTTGATTCCTCAATCATGCCTTCCAGAATGTCGTCCATTATACATTGGACAGGAAAGGGGAGATCGGGTATCCTCGACTGCGTCTGCGGTCTAAGGGTTTAAGCAACCTGAGTGGAAATCCACTCTCACACATCGTCCACTTCACAATCACACTTAGCTGCAGTTGCTTTGTGTCGCAAGGTTAAAGTTTTCACTCGTTACACAACAGGGTACTTGGCTCCACTTGACAGGTTGAGATGCCTCTGTTGCGTAGATGCCGTAGTTCACGGTCGCACGAATGTTGGGCATTCTCTTAACCATTGATGAACGTCGAAGCACTTTGGGTTAGCTGCTAGTGAAACCACTGGCAGTATATTCGGCGGAAACCAATATCACTCCCAACCTTCTCGTTTTTCTATGCAGGGGAAACAAATTCATCTGATATTGTGACTTTGTGAAGCTTATCGCGTGCTATTCTGACAGTGACCGAAACGTTTTCAACCCGTTTTTAGCAGGCCGTGTTATCTGCCACCGGGTAGTCGTATAATGGACTGTCGAAAGTTTCGATGGCTAATTGCTGCGCAGTCTGTGTATTGCTTGTTTTTCAATGGCAACCCGTGGTTGATACACAACAAATACTCCAAGTATCCAATTTTGTCAGTAGTTTTCATTGTTTCTGTCCCTTTTCGTTAACATTCATTCGAACTGAATTTGTGGCCTCGCCCATTGATGCACACGTGCACAGGCGCGCGCGCGCGTGACGCGCTTGTGTGCCAAGGGTGCCCATAGACCATACACAATTGTGCTGTCTCTCGATTAGTAGTACGCCCCGTGCCTGCATTTCGCTTGTGTGTCTCCCTTTCTCTTTGTCTCTACGTTTGCGAGCACACACGCACACTGACGTTTGAATCGATCGTTGACTCTCTGTAAACAAGCTATATAAGGCTGTTTTTGGCGAGTGTGTTGTGTGCATTTGTGTGTATTCGAGTACACGTACAATCACCATTTGGCTTGTAAACGAACCTGGTAATCCTAAACGGGGACTGTTCAAGCTGCCAACACGGCGACCACCACCATCACCCACGCGGACCATAATGATGATCTCGTTTGAATGGAGTTGAATGACAGCGCCTCTTGGACACATAAATAGTAGGTGTTTACTCGACTGTGTGCTGTTCGTATCGCGCCGTACATAGCCAATTGACTCTCGCTCGATTGGGTCTGTCTTGCCTGGCGCGTTTGCACAGGATTGTTCTAGTTCGCTGTTCTTTGTGATGCTGCGTGTGCTTGTGACTACTTACTGTTTGTGACTACTTACTGTCTTGTCGCGGTCATACTTATACATATCGACCAGCGACTTGCGATGTATTCCCTCGGCTTTTAATCTGATCGAGCAACTTATGGAAACACTAACGTTGATGTAGTATTTTAGCATACCCATATCGGAATGTGTAACCGAGTTGGGTTTGTTTGCTGCCTCCGGATTCTATTCCATCTTATCCGCTTCACCGGTGGTGGCAAAGTAATCTGCGATGCAGAAGGTACACTAGCGTATACTCTTCATGGATCTCTCGGACGCTGGATGGAGCACTTTCAACTCATTCTTACTGGCCACTTGCTCCAGCCATTTTGCTCTGTAGGTACATTGGCTATTCCTGTTCTGCGTACACAGAATCCCATACGGATTCGACTCTCTAGAAGGAAATTTTAAGTACCATAGGACACCTGGCTCAGGCCATTTTCTTCTGGCTCTTTTTAAGGTTGGTGAGTTGCAATCGTTGGGGACTTGCCCATTCTGATCTCCGCTGTTTGATGTACGGAAAAAGTTTACCCGTCGCAAAGGCGTTAACGATCCTTCTCATCTATATTAAATGATCCTCGCAACTTCTGAGCTAACTATCGAGGATTTGTCTTATTTTAGTTGTGTCCGTTTTGCTCTGAAAAGTGTAACGGACACTTGTCGCTAGTCTTTGCTACTTATAGTGGAATGCAGCAAGGCTGTTCTGTCTCTCCCTTGCTATTCAACTTACCAATAAACTATCTTTGCACAAAGCTTTATGTACTATCAATAACAGTGATCTGGAACCCCTCCAGAAAACAAAATTGTGTGCATGGACTTTGCCAGTACCATTTTCTTGCCCACTTATTATGCGTAGGTAGGTTTACAAGCGCCGCGTGCTTGGCTATTAGGGTATCACAATATGGTTGTGGTTTGTGCTTTCCAAACTGGAAATATCCCCTCACTCTTGGTGTTGACTCTGAGTGTAGACGAAAAACTCACCCCTGGGGTTCGTGTAACCGCTAGTCTTGGCGTTAGAAACAGGGTGTCGTTACGTATCGTTAACCTGAATCACTTATGGAGCCGACGTATGTTAAAGAGTGGAGTGTATAGCACGACTGTGCATGTGGTACTCGTCTGGGATTGAGAAATGTGGGCTGTCCAACTTTATTTTCTTGTTCCTCTTCTTCCTCCTAACTGGAGTGTGGTAATCTGTAATCTTATGTTGAATTACTTTTCGCCCTATTTGTTCAGTGCCCATCTTCCTAGTTCAGATCTTACCATTGAATTCTCTATTCTTTTGTCTGGGAGGTAAAGGCCTAGCCATCATACTAGCCTACAATCTCTCTAACCAGTATTGGCTGGCTGGACCACAAAGGCTCCTACTCACATGCCCTCTGGTCTTATTCCTTCGGGTTTACGTACGATATGTGGTATATGGGTGGAACCGCAAGTGATGCAACACCAGCCACTCATGATTGGACGCAAAGGCGTCTTTTGGCTACGGTTACTGTAATGAGCTAATCCGAATCGGATGCCACCAACCGTGTATGTGCCAATATCCATACCAAAGATGCTATTAGTACGCTGTATTTTGCGCGTTCATCTCCAATTCAATAGTTAACCGCGCAAGGTAGCAATGTGATCCAATGAGGAAGGCATAACCACAACAGACAATCAGGATGTTCAAAATTTTTGTCACGCTGTCTAAAGATGTCTTCATGTTACACGTCTGCTGAGGCCGTTGCCTTTCTAACACTTACCTCAGAAATGGAAGCCAGTAGGTTATGCTGTTGAAAAAACATGAGGAGGGTCTTACCGAAAGACCTTTTTATGAGAAACTCAATGGGACTGGTCAGCATACACAGTATGACAGTTTAGTACCAATTAGAGAGAAGCAGAATTTGTCTCGCTGCGCAGCGTGCAAAGCAAGAGAGATCTGTTCTGTGGGTACCCCATGATGAACTGCATTTCATCTCAACTATACTTAAGGAAAATGGACCCCTGAGTAATTTCATGATTAAGCACACTAAGATCACCCAGGCCAGCAATCAGTGCATCCTCATTGTCAGGATGAAACCGTTGTTTCCACGGTTTCTATTCCGAGGTGGCAGTTGAATCAGTAAACCGTCGTGTTTACGGTTCGAACAGACAATGGGTTCCAGCGTGCACATTGCTACGATAAAGTTGAACTTAAATTTGAAAGGAAAACCACCTGTTCACAATCAACCGATTTTTTTTGCTTATTTTCATGCTTTTGTACAACGGAGTACATGGGTCATATGACGAGGTTTTTGTCTAGATGGATCAAGGAACACCATCCGGCTTGGATTAACAGCGAGCTTAAAACAGTCATCAGTGTGATGACCTCACATCCAACAGACTTTAGTCCACAAGCTGGTATTACAAATACTTCCCTCAGTATTTACAAGGTTTCAACAATTCATCCAAGAAAACAGTCTAACATCGCATATTAGCCACGGTCAAACCGACCACCCTTCGGTCATTTACCCCGATTGTGCTTTCACAAAAAGAATTCATGCGTAGCTTGCGACTTTCGTGGCTGCGGTCAGATCATCCCCATCATATGCAGGTGCACGCCATTGACCCAGATTTAGTCAGTTACTTCGTGCGCTTAACTCAGTTCGCTTCTCAAGTGTTCGGAATTCTCGATTTTGACGCATGTGATTAATTGGTTTCCTATTTTTGCCGACTGTCTCTTGTTAGTACGCATTCGGTAACCTTTGTGACTGTATTAACCTGATAAATAGTTGCCGAAAAAAATTTCCCTCACGTGTTCTGTTCCATCATGCTGCGTGCTTGCGTACTATTGTTCCGTCTCTTCTCTCGCCTTCTCTGTCATTTTGGTCAGTGATACTCGTGGCTTTTATGCATACCAGGTGTTAGGCGTCACATTTATATATATATATATATATATATATATATATATATGCATCGGTTTGTATAGACCAGTTGCCTAGCTTGTCAACCGTAGTACCCATTCTCTAATACATGTTCGTATGTGTTTGTGTGTAAGGACAGAAGTGCCAAAATCGATACGGTTAAGTATTAGCCACAATCTGGCCATCTGCTCGCTGGGTTGTTGTTTTTGTTATACTGGGTCGCGTTGTGTTTATCGCACTCCTTCTGCTCTAAAGCCAACCGAGAGACGAATCAGACTACCCTGGTAGTCTCGATGGAATGCATGTCGTGAGGCCTTTTTAGTCGATTTCTCTCATACCGCAACCATTGTGCATGTACGTATACGTGCACACACACACAATGACCTACACGATAAGAGCGCTTCTTGATTACATTGATCTGCCAATATGGTTCAAGCCCCACTTGTTGTCTTAGACAACTGACCTCCTTGCATGTTTGAATGTTTGTATCAGCTTTGAGCTTGTGCAGATATTTCTGTCATTATAGTAAGGCTTTCCATGTCTACCACGACCAATTCCGAAGATGGGTTACTATTAAAAGTTAAAGTACTACACTTATAATCGACCACCGATGTCTATACTCCGTTGGACGACTCTAGTGTCCTTGATAAGTAACCAGTTATGAGGTCAGAAATCTTTTATTCAGCGTGACTCAATAAAACTAATTCTGCCAGTCTTTAAGGATACGCAGACACAGTCAAATGTTTCACTTACTGATAGTCTCCGCTGTCTGTCATCCCGATCACCACTTACTGGTGCCGCAATCGATTGTCGTACTGAAGGTGTAAGATGAGCAAGCGACTGGTCCAGGAGGCTGAAGGTTGCTGTTAGCATTCAAGTTCATGTTTGTCTGGCAGCTATATGACACACAGATCTGTACTTAGGACATTCTTAGAGGTGATGGCTAATAAGGTGGAAGTGCTGGTGTAGTTTGACTGACTTGTTTGAGCAGTAAGGGCAGTTAGTGAAAAGATACAGTGAAAGTTGCGAAGGTGGTCTCTGCTCATTTTCAACCCGGTTTATTTGTTTCCGAGGTATAGTAAACTTGACACAGATTGTTTGAGTCTGCATCTATAAGTTTAGTCCCATCCATATCTTTTTCAGGCTTTTACTTACTCCGTGATTGTTGTCAACAAACTATTAATTATGACGTGTTATTGACAAGGTGACGACACTCAAGAGTACAGCGGGGAGTGTGATACGTAAGGGTTGTTGTACAGGAACTTTGAAGATTTTCCAGCTACTACTTGTGTTCCGAGCTCATTCTTAGTGTATACAAACCGTAAACCATGTTTTTTGAAGACCTATTGAGCTCGAATGAATATACCTCAGGACAGTCGGTAGTTGGGTGGTGAAATGGACCGCGGCTGGTCCACCTGTAACTGACATGTTCAAACCAAGTAGGACCAATTTATTGAGTCACAACTTGTTAATCTGAAGATAGCTATTTCTAAGTCACTGTTTGGCTTGTGATCACTTCTCAGTGTGAGAATGAAGCATTTTTATTCTCCTCACCAATGATGGCTCGCCTCATCCGGTGTCGACCTATAATCGTCGTGACCATTGCCACTTACCTCATCTCAGGCCTGTTCAATCAGGTTAAAATGTGCGTTCGAGATAGCTAGGATGTCATTCACCCTCTTTTTGCTGTCATACTGTCAACTTTTTCGTGATCACTGAAACACATTATGGGCATCTGGCACTCATCCCAGTCTCGTGAATTCTTCTGATCACGGCTGTGTTTGATCATAAAACAACAGTAAATCCAGATAGCGTTAAAGATGTGAACAGTTTTGCTCCAACTGGACGCACTACATATCGTCATTTACTTCTGTCATTTTTCTCTTTGTTCTCCCTCTTCTGTACGTATCAATTCTCCAGTTGTGCGATAACGTAGTGTGCGTTTCATTGTCGTTGTTCGAGAAGCCTGAGAAGAATTCGCGTTTCAGCATATTGACTCACCAACTCAAAACCCGCCAATAGCTTCCTACCTCTTATTGCCTTTCCGCACAGGATGTCCGTGTGACCATACAATGAAACAATTGTGTCTAGCTCATCTGGTCCGTCACAGAGCACACGTATGGTACGGTATCATTTTACGAAGTTCAATGACCTAACACCAAATGAGGGTTATGCGCATGAGCGGCAAACTATGATCTTTCGTGTGTGCAGAAAGTGACGTAACTTTCATGTTTGATGTCGCCATGTGACGGCACCAGAAAATCATCGAAAGGGACATCCTGTAGTCCACCTACAGCAGAGGGTCTTTTTTCGGTTGATGTATGTTTGACGAGCGATTGAGTCTCAGAAACAGAACGTCGCATGACGACAGATCGTATAGGTTGAACTAGTGAATAGCCGATATGTTACACTATGTTGTTAGTGCATCTACGAACTTATCTATTCTTGATCGTCCACACCGGGGACTGGAAGTAACTGGCGCCTTTCTTTGTGTTGCCAGTTGAACAAGACAGCAAAGTAGCATGGCAAGCAGTTATCCTATGGTTGCATAAGCTCACTTGCTTGGTTCAGCGGTGATCCAGAGACCTGCGCGTTCCACATTCATAGGCAGTCGTTTTCGTCACCGACGTACAAGCGCAGTCATTGTACTCTACCTACAAAGGCTAATAAATTCGTACCTTCCGTACACATATCAAAGTTACTTGGCTGAAATAACTGGCAAATCATCGTGGATAGAGCCCTGGGAATGAAGAACCATATTTCGCCAATCTGCATTACGCGCTGATCGCATGTGATATTGGACAGCATTGTCACTGCTGAAAAGGTTTAGAATATCTTACCGTCTCACTTGTATCCCTGGGATTAGTCACTGTCTTTTACGTAGCGACTCCACCAGACTTCATCTGGTTAGGGTAGTTCATCGTGCAAGGCGAAATGAACCCTTCATGTCTTCCAGATATAAGCCCTATCGAAAACCCTTAGGATTGCTCTGATCGCAATGCAAAAGGATATCAATTCTTGCATTACCTCAGGGTTTTTTAACAATCCTAACGGCATCCTGTCCATCATTTATAGCAACAAATAATCGAAAATGTAAGGCACTCAAAGTGGTACTACACACTAATGAAACCGATGCTCAGTCTTACTGATAGAGCCGATGGCTATAGTTGAAACCTTTGAGTTCAAATGGGCGGTTTTACATCCTCGCGTATGTGATATTGTCTAGGGGTTGCTGGCGTGATTCCGTTACACTGCATTAACAGACGATTTCCCACGACCGCCCACGACTGCATCTACTGTCGTGTTTGGTCATCTGAGTTTGTAACGTGACGAACACCTGACGAAGTCCAAACCGGACTGACTGATTCTAGTGTTGACTATTAGTCCCCATAATTGGGGTCCTGGCACGGCCGTCGTCAATTTTTGCCGGTTGCTGACATCTAACTGATGTGCCGAAAGCGTTCCCGGTCGGTTGACCTTAGCGTGCATGCGCGTGTTCATGTATCAACGCCCACTTTGTCCCTTACCCTGCGGCTGATTCTGCGTGTGACCGCGTGCGTATTGTCCTTTCCCACTGCATACGCGCACACACGCACCAGCTTGGCGTTATTTTTATCGATTTCTGTCTGGAATGCGCGTCTCACGAAACCGTGTCCATTTTTGTGGGCACTCGGATGTGTCCATCTGGCGAGCGCTCTGACTTTGGCACCGAGCCAAGCACTGAGTTTACGTGCGTGTTCACTGTCCCGGTGGCAGTGGTGATGTTTTCTTGCCATGTGTTCTGTTGTGTACGCCGTATACGTATGTATGTATGTATGTGTGTGTGTGTGTATTCGTAGCTGTTTGCTATTGTTGTTTATTTCATTGTTGATATGTTTATTGCCGTTTCGCGCTCCGAATCTGGTGTTTTGTGTCTGTCGCGTGGCTTTTATCTCAGGTGTCCGATACCGCAGTCTGATCAACGCCGATGTGATCATCACTCGAATTGTTCTTACGGATGCTTCGTTTATGTACGATTGGCCACGGGTCAGCGCACATTAGCATGTGAATTCGTGCGAACAAATTTCACTGTCTTCGTCTGACTGAGTCGTATTAAGATTATGCTTCGTTCCAGTGTTTCTGTCTAACGCTTCGGAATCGCTCACTCTCAGTTGAATCTCGAAATTCCCTTGCTCACGTTTGACTCATCTTTCTTATCCATGTCTAGCTTACATGTCTCTCTTCTTATCACGCAATGATAGCATGAAATGATCGGGAGCTTGTAACGTGACCGACTGTATAGTCTGTGGAGATGGCTGACTTGCAAACAAAAATATTCTCGGTTTATTTGCACACAGGGCTCCTACGGTTTCCTTATCAGTGGTCGCCGATTGCTGAATCACAGGGCTCCTTCTCACGAGCTGTGGGATTGACACAGCGCCTAATTCTATGCGTTTGTTACACAGATGGTTAATGAAAACAACCTTAGGTTGACATCGTCAGAATGTATTTACCGAGTTTCATGCTTTCACTCTCGCCAAGACGCGTGAAGCACCCGTAAGAACACTACGTTGAAACAGCGTGCTGCTAATCGAAAGCTCGTCATGCATGACGGGACCGTTTTCCCCATTCATCGGAATTCCTAATGGAAACCTAGTATTTTGTATTCCATAAGCGACGAACGGTTTGACGGGATTCGTTGGCGAGCGATCTCCCGTCGACAGAATTTGTTTTTCACCTGAAACTCACTTGCCTTTTCTTCATTTGCTTTCTTGGAAAGAGTGTTTACACTTAAGGATATGACAACTTTAGAAAACGCCACTGGACACCAACACCTGTTTGGCGGAGTGCCCTCTTGGGTAGCACTGAATGCAAGGCTGCCCTCGCGAAAGTTATTACTCGCTTACATTCCCATTTTTGTGTGATCAGCTCTTCTTTATGATTGACCTCCTATCTGTACATTTTTCTGTATACCTGAATAATACTCATGGAATCCTCCACGTGTGTACACTCTCCCTGTCTATTGCTTGATAACGATTTGTTTTATCCCCACGATGTCACACTATACCCCACACGGTATCTTCTAATTCTCCCCTATACGCACTGTTTTGACGCATTGTGCCACAGCATAAAGCCTCACGTTCGCTAACAGGTTGCAGTTCTGTGAGCCATGTATGCTATCACATGCGATACATCTTGTTGGTGTATCTTGCCTCTGCATGACTTTGTGTTCAAGTGGGCCAGTAATCCAGCTTTTACCCGGTTCCCAACCTTCATGCTCATATACACCAATAATGTTGAGCCGTACCTGTGATTGATGAGGTTTGGGTTGGAACACATAAATTGATCGGTATAAATACTTTGAAGAACACAACATTCGTCGTGTAGGCTAAATGCTGAACATCATTTCGTTTGCTCTTTTCGATTACATGTGCGAAATGATATGCAAACATTTAGACATGTGGGAGCCTATGGGCAAAATTTTCAAGGGGGACGATATAGCACTCTTCTTGAGACAAGGAATGAAAACCACCAAATCGCACTTATACGTCAGCCAAGTTCATTGTACTGCATCGAACAACTCGCAGCGTCGTGTACATTCGGGAACTGATAGCCAAGTCTCAACGCCTGGAAGACGAGTGATCAGAAGCGACTATTGGGACAGTGTGTACACTATGGGGGCTTGTCACCAAGGCGAATGACAATGTACTGCTGCCACATATGTGTCGATACACCTCAACTATACAAATGAGTGTAGTCGTTCATTATCATGTGTTTTACCAATCTGTACGGGGTTTCATGGAATAAACAAATTCATAGGCCAAACATCTTTTGCGGCCACAGCAGTCTGAGTGCAATTACAAAATTTCTGCAAGAATCTGTTCATCGAGTAAACTCTCTTAAAGCATTCTGTTGTCCGTCAGACAATGAACAAGCAAGCTTTGGCTTTTTTTCGATGCACTGGCTATACACCACTTGCAAACCACCCTTTTGCGTCCAGAACCAGATGGTAGTGAACCTACCACCACCTTGACACTATGTTACATAGATTAAATGTTCTTCATAGTTTTGTTCCTGTATCTTGTTCTCTGTTTCTATCTTACATCTACGTTTTTATTCATTATCATTATTTTTGATCAGATGACCTAATAATTATTGATCAGTCTGAAGACTGCCTGTAGGCTCCCGCACGTCTAAATGTGTGTACATCATTTCGCACATGTAATTGAAATGACTGAACGAAACGATACTTAAGTATACATCTTACATGTCGATTGTTGTGTTCTTCAAATTTATTCGGCGAGAACATTGTTTCATTTAAAAATGGCGTCACAAAAGTACTACAGCAGCAAAGGGAAATGGATGAAACGGAACAGTTTTACACACACAAGTTATGGTTGCTCGTGCCGTTGCCAACCTGTCTGGTAGTACTGTCCGATCACACTTGACTGAACCATCAGGGTTTTGCGCCTCACCTTATCTGATTGACTAGCTATTTCTGCCAACCACCATCAGCCTCACCAAACAATGAGCAACGTGGTACTGTATCAGCTTACCACATGAGTACGTGATCTAACTAGCCTGCAGATTTTGTGGACACCAGCTTGGATTATCGTTATAATTTAACTCAGCAAAGACATGCCATCAGGTGTTCTCTTGATTACATCTGAATCTCAGGTACAGTCCGCTTATAGCTAGCGTTGTTTCCTGATCATCTGTCTTTGCTCTCCTTCCGCAGCTTTCTTCTAAAAAGAATGCACCTTCCGGATAGACATTTTTATCCAGCTCTCTTACTAGCCTGAGACGTCCTTGACGTTGGCATGGTATCTGTCTCTTTGGTAAAACACCGCGTGCATTAAGTTTCTGTGTGCTTGCTGTTACTTTTTATTTCTGAGGCCTAACGATGTTCATGGCAATTGTTATCTGCAGAACGTTGTCTGTGTTTGGTAGAAGCACTACACGAGTGATGACGGCGTGTCTTCCAAATTGTGAACCTCCTGCGCGAAATATTTTCGCCTTATTCGTTGAGGCAGTTTGGACTCATTTAACGCGTGCCTGCCCTATATCCACTACCTTACGCCCCAGTTCAGACCCCTGGGTCCAGCTTGCCGGACATGGCAATAAGTAACTCATGATGTGGGATAGGGACCATTCCATGCTCTTCGGTTAGGGCCCAAAAAATCCTAATTGTTGCTGACTAAACACAACTACAACCGACACCCGGAGTTGCTGTCATAATTGCTAGAATATTTGTCCTTGGGAGCCACAGTAACATTTATTTTCCGGAAGATACTCCAAAAGACAAACAGAACCAAAACCGTCAGCATTTTTAGCTTAACAAAAGATTCCTTTTTATCCCAAACATTTTTTAATTGCTTTCCCAACTTATCTTACTTTTTAATCTGTATTCGCGTGTCCCGCCGTTCATTTTCTCGTCACACTTTTTCTGTTGTTCTGCGCAGGTCGTTTCAGCTTCTGGTCCCAACCACAATCGCACAGTGCGAACACCATGGTTGAGTTTATAGAAAAGGCTGTCGCGCATTCGATCAGCGGTCAGTTCCACTATTTTCTCCAGAGCAGCGCCCAGGGTCAACCGCCGGTCGAAGTGCCCCTCTTGTACCCATTGTCCAGATTTCAGGTGTGTTTTTTGTAGCATATTCTGGAACTGTTGCGTATCTTTGTATGGATCACTTCATGTGCATGGATGACATCACCTCATCAGTGCACAAGGTTGTTTACACTCTGTTCAGAAAGATGTCCAGGGTAAGTGGTGCATTCGCAAACCCCGGTTCGCTTTGGCGTTGCAAAGATGTCAGGTGGCCGGTTAAACGGAATGTCTACAGTGTGTACATCTGCACATGTGGTTTTTCCTGTTCAACAGTCCGGTGGCTCATTAATTCAGCACTTGAGATATTCACTCCGATACTCCCGTGGTAACTTCTTTCTGGATAACAACCCGTAGCTACTAACCCTTAGTGAAGCCATGTTAATCAGAACACATCAGCCGTTGGCATTGTATGCGCAAAAGTGATTGAAGCAACCCATCAGATTGTAGTAGTTTGTTTGCCCATTCCCTATCCGTCTGTGTTCGTCAATCGCTTACTACCTGCATGTTTTACTCGCGACTGATGAGGGTAGACGAAACGTTAACATCACCGCAACGTAAGTTTCTTCTGCTCTGGTGAGGTTGCAAAAGAACAGAGCGCTCTGCCATACACTATGCTTGCTCCTTGTGAGCCATCCTGATGACTCTTCACACGTGTACGGGGCCACTGTAATCACACGACAGAACCGAACATGTGCTCATGAAGGCAAGTTTTATAGGCAAAAACACCGACCGTATTTTGGGGGACTACTTGCCCCAGATCACAACTCATTTAGGAGAAGTTGTGCTGTAACTTCGTAGTGCAGTTCCCTATCCGGCCAGTCTATTGACCGATGGGATACGACTCGTTTTTAGGCTACTACTCTACTGAGCAGTTATGAGGTCATTTTTACTGCACAATCGATCAACCCAATTCGGTAGATCTAGAAACAGGGGTAAGAAAAAATGTAAATCAGAATATCGACCTTCGTTATTAATCTGTTAACTGTAACTATGTCACATGCTACCACTGGACAAGGTATGAACTACTGAGAATTGGCGGCAAAATGCTTAGATGCAATCATTGCTGCATTGTTATTCTTCGAAACACTGAGTGAGGCGTAGACAAATCAGGTCCTGAATACCAAAAGTTGGATCGACTATTACGGCGCTATTATCGACATAATCAATCAAATAAGTGTTATAGCAGGACTCTATTCACGTTCACATGGAATATAACAACAATATGAACCAAACGGTTTGCGCGGGTCCAACAGTGCACTGTCGGTTAAGGTTGACAAACGAGCGCGAAGCCTCCAAGTCAGTGCTTTTGGATGGTGTATGCATATGACTTAAATGAGTGTGAACCAGCCAATAAAAAAACAACACAGTTGAAGAACGGAGAATGGTAACAGCTCGGCGAGCATTTGCGCGCTGTTGTCTTGGCCTTGCTGGTCGATTCCAAGGTAATGTACACACTGGGTCTGTGGGACCATCAAGGGGCGCGCAGTAAACACTGTGTAGCAAAACGTCGTCCAAAAAAGCACGATCTTTGTCCATTTTCCACGTCCCCGCGCCACTCGTGAGCTCGCGTTTATGAACCGGAATTCCCGTTCACAGCACAACGAGGTTTTCATTTAAACGTTATGTGCACTTCTGCTTGGTTCTTTGTATATGTGGCGGACTCTTTTCTGCCGTGAATTTTTGCTTGACATTTCTCGCCCGTTGGCCGGATTCCATCGAGTGATAACTTGTTCAATCTCTCATGTTGTTCGCAACTCACCCGCCATGAGCTTTGGTCATCTCACCACCACGTCGAGACATTCCACTGAGTGTTGGAACGATCGCTCCTCTGACTTGGTCATCCACCACACTCGTCCTTTCTTTAGGGAACGTGCGGCGATTGTGCCAGGATACCAAGTGTACATTATTGGTCCGTCGCCCACGAGGAATTTTTTTGATTTGAAAGCTCATATTTCTGCTGCTCGTGATAGTCAATAGTTCTTTCCACCGTCTTTTAAGTTCGCTTGCACCGGGGCCGGATGTTTCTGGTCGGCCGTAGTCACTTACTTTCACTTGGTTTTCGATCTTGAATGAACACCTTTTACGTGTGCTTTGTTTCGCATCATATTTTTGTTTATTTCTGTATTGTGTTGTTGCTTGCCCATTCAAGCACACGGTGTTCTAGATGTCGTCATCCTTGTAATGATAATTGTCCCCTCTGTCTCCGGACACAGACATCCAAGAGAATCATTGGCTCCCTCCCATATGTAAGCTCAAATGGTGAATTCTGAGTTGCCGCATTTTTCGTCATATGGTATCCAAACTACGTCCTGTAGTCCGTCCCAATTATTGCTTCTACTGTTCACCCATTCCTCCATCGCACGACTTAATCGCTCCGTCTACCCATTCGTTTGTGGATGTTATGGCTATGTTCTCAGGCACTGAAACTCCCAATTCTGCAACATCTGAAACTGCCGCCCCTCAAAACGCGGACTGTGGTCTTTGATCACTTTGTGTGTACTCCAAAGCGAACCACCACATTGTTGACGAAGACGTGTGCAACTGTTCCGCTTGTTTGATCTGCAGTAGGAATGGCTTCCATCCATCGTGTGAAATGGCCGATCATTACAACTATGTGGTGATTTCCCTTTGGGCTTGTTGGGAGTGTACCAAAATGTTTACGTTCCATGTGTGCACGGCTTGCAATGTTACGTTGGATTGCATTGGTGGTATTATCGTCGTTGTTTCTCCATTCCGTTGGCGGTTGGGACACTTCCAAATGTAGTGGATTACATCTTTCCAAAGTACGCTTCGTCGTAATAGGTTGAATACGAGCCCTCGCTCCGTATGAGCTGGCGTGTATAAGTCGAATTACGTGTTCTCCTTGATCACCTAGAATGAACGACAGTCTTCGTGGTCGCATCCCGTCCTGCATCTCCACATCAACGACGAGTTGGCCATTCTTCAGATGTAGCCGGTCCCACACTTGTAACAGTTCCTTCAACTCCGTAGACGACCTTTTATTCGTAAACTTCTTGCCGGCCACATCTATTCGTTGCAGCGCTGACCGCAGGCCTTCCACATGTTCCGACCCTCTGTTGGGAATATTGGTATACCATCCCCATACATGGCCACTTCTTCCTGATCTTCGGGAATGCGAACGAAGAGAAGTATGTAAATGGTCGGAACGTTGGGAAGACCGAACGGCTCCCTGTTGCATTTGGATTGTAGTCTGTTCACACAAAACGTGGTTACTTGCCACGTCCTTCTTTACAACGGATACCGCGTGGACAAATTGGATTCTCAAAGTCAAAACAAGTTGGATTGGTTATTACGTTGCTATTAACAGCGCTGTGAAAAGGATAAGTGTTAGAAAAAAATGGAATGTAGTGACAATAAGCACCGAGTGGGTTGCTCAGGCCAAGGAATGCAGTCAACAACGAACCGTCGGTTAAGGCTGGCAAATAAACGCGAAGCCGTCAAGTTAGTATCTGTGGACGGTTAACGGGTGTGAGTTGAATATATGTGGACTATTTGGTAGGTAACAGTACGGTTGAATGAGGGTGGGTGGGAACAGGTTAGCAAGCATCTCACAATGGTGTCTTGGATCCTCAGATTGATTTCAAAACAGTGTGCACTCTATGAACCTGAGAAGTCACTAAGACGTGCGCAGTGAACGATATTTTAATTGAGAAATTCGCCTGGAGATGCGTGATAGTTGTGGCCAGTGACCAGAACGGATTCAACAATCACTACTCGAACTGAGGAGAGAATCGCTTGATTGGGGCGAAATACACAGCAAAAATCAGAAAGGTCACCGAGAGATTTTGCCATCGGAATACTAATACCTTTAAAATTGAATGTATACTATATCGTTAGGAGTTTTCCTGATAACATGCTTACTTTTATATCAGTTTCCACTACTGTTAACTCTGAAATACTTGTGCCCCGCGGCGACTGGATGCTATGAGGAGCGTTTATTGACCCCGCGTGTATGTTTATGGAATGTATGCTGGACTTTACCCCCCTCCTCCGGTCGGTGGTCTCACAGAATGTGGATCAGCCTCCGGATGTCAGCTCACTGAAGGTCTGGTTGAAAGTCACGATGTTGGATGGTTGCAAGAGCTTCCGACGAAGTGATCGAACTTGTGGTTTGACTGATCAGTTTCTGTGTGACCATCCATATCAAGTAGTTTCATATCTTCCACCTGACAGTTCCACCGCTTTTTCCTTTTGTGACAAGTATTTTCTTATTTCGTCACTTTCAACCCATTTGTCTGATTTTGTTATCCGTTTTTTATCACTGAACATCAATGCATAAGGGCGATTTCTGTTGGATTGTGTAGGTGTGAATCGAAGACGCATTCTAGGCTCATCATCACCACAATGACCTTGAGTTTTTCTAAGCATGACACCTACTCCGAAATTCCCCTTATAGAATTTACGTACGTTCTGATTAACCACTGTTTCAGTGTTGTCTGTCTTTCATATGTCTGCACTTTTGCTTTCCACATCTTCGATACATTAAGGCAGTCAAATACTCATTATCATTCACTGAAGTTTTAAATATTCAGCCTTTTGGTTTCTCAACTAACTCTCGCTTTAAGCATACACCGGTTGCTTGCAGAGTCATTTCAAATCGAAACGGTATGCCCTAGCAACTGATCGGTGACCCATGTGTTCAGTCGGTTCATCGTACCTATGTGTGAAAGTGCACATGCAGCATTAGGCGTTTCCTATGAATACGGAGAGATGAAGGCGAAAGTATCATCACATGGGAAACTCATGAACTCCTGACACAAACTTGGACATTTTCAAATCATATGCAGCTTAGGTCGTATAGAAAACGTCATTTATATCACCGATGAGGGACAATGTTTGTGATACTTTGATTTCAACGACAATCGAATAAGAGTGATCATTGGCAGTACGTATTATTGATCAATAGTTTGACCACGTAACACTTCCTCCACTTTTTTGTCAATCTGAGTTGGACCAACATATTGTAATTGCCTCTTCAGTACCGAATAATAACCAAGAATATATATATATATATTAGAGGTGAAGAAATAAAACAGAAAATGGAGTGGAGGACAACAGTGCAAAACTGTTAGGTCCATGAGAGTCTAAGGCTTACATATAACCCCATGTATCTAATAGTTTTGCACCATTGTCCTCCATCACATTCATCGTTCTATTTCCTCATCCCTGAATCATTATTGTTGTACGCATATACAGTCCTGATTATTATTTGGTACCGAAGAGGCAATCCTAGATGCCACCATCTACCGGTGTCCATCTTCTCACTGCTATGTTCAATTTTATGAAGGGAACCAGCTGTTTCAAATGTGAGTTTTCTTAATGATTTCATGTGTTACTGCTCCGTATGAACAGGGTGGTGTAAACCAAAGTATAAAAAAATAAAGAATCGCGCTGGATTCCGAAAAGACCAACCCACCTAGACAGACTTCCTACCCAAGCCAGATCAGTGAACACTGGTTGTTAACCACTGGGGCATGGCTGTGCTAGGCAAAATGGAAATGTACACTTTGATTCTGTTTGAATCAGCCAGTTCCACCTTAGTTGGTCGCACGCAATTTCTACGCTTAAAATCAGCTTGTAGATTGGCAGTACGAATCGCAATTTTAAACCGACCATTACGCCATGAATCTCTTAAGAAAGCGAACGCCCTGCACCAATGGAAGCTTCACATTTACAGGACTGATCTAACTAAAAACTATATGCAGGTTTCTGTCTAACTGCAACTCTGCGTCCAAAGTGGGCATTGTCTTGATCGAACAAAGCCACCAGTACGGGGGGAAGGATTTTCATGTGAGGGTCTAGATTACAAATGCGCATACAAGAATTTTTCCTAATGATTCATGTTGAGTACTTCTTTGAATTTAAACTACTAGCAGTACAATATGATCACAATAAACTCATGTGCGATTGAAAGATCTACTCCACAATCGAACCTTTTCATCGTACGACAGATTTGTTAGATGGACATCGTACGTTTCTAACGGCTTTTCCGGACTTGTCCTAGGGGTAACGAGCACGAACCTCTTTAATACGTCAGTCTTGCGAACTTTGTCTTACTCTGTTCTTGACCAGGTGGTTTGCTAAGCCAGCCCATGAGTGCATTTCATCCTGCTCCATGATTTTGGCTTATCAGAGATGATGATCATAGAACTGCATAGGTTACCCGGGCCTACAATATGAAGTGTTTTAACTTTGTGTTCGCCTGTGATGTACGTGTACATTAACTATGCACACACACACGTGGCAAAGCAACAGGTATTTGTAACAGGAGTTTTTGTGTGCACTTACAAGGACTCACTTTTGCACAGTCGTACATTCTTTGACTACAATGTGAACAAGATCAGTCAGCATTGCTCAGCCCACACTGATCATACACACAGACTGGTAGCACATGGGTTTCGTTTTCGACGCGTTGCACTTTTACTCACATGCGGTAATTCAGATGCCATTCTCTGGATACGGATTGTTTGACTTATTTATTTCTTAACACTTTACATGCCCTTGTCAACTTTGCTTGACTAAACGAAGAATAAGCGCTGCAGAATACATTCCCTCCAAAAAGAGCAATATTTTCATTCTCGCGTATTCATATTTAGGCAATCGGTAACCACCCGCAATGCCTGGTTTCATGCGCTGTTACTGTCTTCGTAAACGCTAACCTCAGCTATGAAACGTCTACAGTTCTGTAACCTTGTGAACTATTCGACCAAGTTGATTTAGAACATTTTCTATGGGATTCGATTCACGGGGTCAAGTAGGCTAAGGTAAACGGTGTGTATGTTGGGACCACGTGAGTGCTCTGCCTGATCCGGGCATTGACAGGTGAACGTGTTCAGTCGTTCCAGTTGAACAGCTCTCATATACCACACATGCACATTCTACATTGTTGAACACCAATTGTCTTGGCTAGTGCGCATCTTCTAACCTATGCGGACCTGAAATAAAGCAGGACACGGTTCTAACTCTCAGCTTGCCACATTGTTTTGTGCCTGTTTGTTCGCCTGTCTGTATCGCTCATCCAAGCGACTTTTACTGAATCAACTTTCACAAGAACCGGCTCCACTTGTCACCACTCTACTTAACTGCACACTCTATTCTCAGTTTTATAATCAGTTAGACAGAAATGAATGACACCATCAAGTAGGGTCGTTTTTCTCTGTTAGACGTCTCAAACTCCCTTACAGAGCTTCACTAGCCCTAACGTGATCATCCTTAAATGTCCGGTCACTTTGGATGTACAGCACTGATGGTAAATATTCCTTGCAGTAAATCCCTTTGATTCGAAATAGTGAAGCTGTGACCTAATGCGACTAGCCCACTTTTTTCAGTCAGTACATGAAATGATTCACCATTACCTTGCGATTGTCGGATAATCTTCCCTATAATTCTACACGCGTGCAGTTCCATCTAAATAATTGCGACCAAACGGTGACTAATCAGTCCGCCCCACACGTTCCAGTTTATCATTAAATTTGGACGTTTGACGATCGACATGCCGAACTCGTTGAGTTTGTGCTGAACCAAGTGAGACGGTGGCTGGAGGTCACGTAATAGATCGATATCGAAAAGTGAGCAGTAACGCTCGAACTAATTAACCACTACTGTTCTGTGTACGTTTAAGGATTCAG
The DNA here is from genome assembly GCA_008508345.1 of Paragonimus westermani. Lineage (NCBI taxonomy): Eukaryota > Metazoa > Platyhelminthes > Trematoda > Plagiorchiida > Troglotrematidae > Paragonimus > Paragonimus westermani. The sequence goes on along the minus strand of QNGE01002497.1, from coordinate 60,974 downwards.
CTTTCCAAACTGTAAGTTCTCCACGCTGTGATGCTAAATCTGACAAACGAAAGGGGGTTACACACACACATGATCATATATGAACTGTTGACTGGGTGATGCCGAAGTGATGCTGTATCCATAGAAGTACTTCGCAAGCCTTCTGTGATCGCGTGGTATAGTAATCATTTAATGTCCACCTGTGGTTTTCTCTCTCGCTTCATAATTTTTCAACCTCAGTGCAGCCGTGTATCTGAGGGTTCCTGACCTATACGTTATCTTGACGTCGGACTTGTGTGTTGTTGTGATTCGGCGGGCTATGCTGACTAGAACTTCGATCCTTCCAGGTGCAACCTTGTCAAACAGGCCGGTAGGGGACAGTCAGACGAAAAGTATCCGCACTCAGGATTGTGTGTCGCACTACTGACCGCGTAGGAGTGTTTAGGTAGCGAGGCCCGATCTTATGAGTGTACAACGGAGCCACTTCTATAGTTGCGGCACTGCCATCTCCCGATTAACAAAGAAGGGGTTAGAAAAGACCCTCAAACAAAGAACACTCCGATCGTCTAACGGTTGACTGGGACTGCCGGCGTATTACCCAGTACGGTAGGAAAACATCTGGTAAAATCAAAAAGCTTGATGCAGCTTCGAGAACATCCAGTGCGCGCAGCAGTGCTCAGAATCGGACAATAATCACTAATTCATTGTGTCCTTGGGTTTGGTAAGCCTCCCGCTACCAAATGAGTCAGACTTTCGAATCATTGGCTCCGGGTAGAGTCCCCCAAGAAAACTCTGTATCTTGTTGTATTACAGGTCAGACTTTTGAGTCAGAGACTCGGGGTGGGATCCCTCAAGTCAACTTATTCCGTGACACAAACGACCGGGAAGTACCAGAAGGTATCGTTCTCCTGACAGTGACACTTCCCATCCATGACGATTTTCTCTCACTGTTCTGAACCCCCCGCAAGTCTTCTGCCTTCTGTGTGCCTTCGGGTAATATTTTTCTTTCTAAAGCCAAGATAAATGGTAAACATTAGCCTACTCGGCAACGGAAAGCTGTTGGGATGCTACAAGAGATGCGTGCTGCGATGTCGTCGTTGATGCTCTAGGGCAGATTAAACACTCCGATATCATCCTACCAGTGTGCGATTGGAATGCTCAACTTGATCGTCTTCGTCCACAGGCGAAGTGGCTGGGAGGTTTGTTCAGTGCCTGGACGTAACGCACTGACAGTGGCGAAAGACTGTTGCAGTTGTGCACTTCTAAAGGTTAATATATTTCGACCACCGCATTCCAACACTGGAAAGGGCGTTGTGTTACATGGAGATCTCCTTGTGCTTCTCAGCCGTGAGCGCAGCTGGATCATATAGCATTCATTTGTTAGTGGCACTACTCTGTTAAAGATCCATGCATTTCGGATAAACCACGTGGACCCGGACCATGTTGTCGTGCGTATCCGTTCTGTTTTGTCATTTGCTCAGGGGACATACGCTCGTAAATGCAAGATACCTAAGTGGCACTCAAGCGAGGAGAGTGTAAAGAACGCTTACCAGGAGGCGCTGTTGAGCAAGTTGCGTCAGAACTGCATGTTCGTCCCGTCGGTAAACCTTATGGGCAAGCGTCGCCCGAATCCACCTGGCTCTGAATGTGATGACGACCGTCAAGAATTGAAACGCAAACTGACCAAAGGCTCGCGCAAATACCGTGAGCACTACTTGATGGAACAGTCGAAGGAGATGTAAAAAGCCTCTTATTTGCGAATAACAGAAGGCTTTTTTCCCTAATTCGTTGTACTGACCGTCGAGTCGGTGTGAGATCATGTGAAAAAGGTGATTCACTTGTCACCAGCCAATCCCGTGCACTTGAGGGGTTGACTGAACAATCTGAAGAACAGTTAAGCTGGCTTCAGCCAAACCATGCGGACGACAGGACCCGAGTGGTCGGTTACTGTGTTCCAGACGTCCATCTGTCGGAAGCATCAGTGACCCTAGAGCTTAAGTTACTGAAACGTAACAAGGCCCCTGGACCACACCTCCTCTCTCCTTTTCTTTCCAAGGATGGTTGGGAGAGGTTGGAATCAGGACTGACAAAACTCCTCCAGGAGATTTGTGGGACTGAGGACGTACTTCGTGACTGGTGCTTATCAACAGTGATTCCCGATTTGAAAAAAGAGACTTGTAATCCACGTGACAACCACAGAGGCATCATCCCAGTGTCTGTTATGTCCAAGTTACTCTCTAATCTTGTATTACGTAAACTCACTAGTTAGATACATGAAGAGCAGGGTTCTGGACCGTTCGTGGGTGCGTTGATCACATCTATGCCTTGCGACGGATCTGGGAACATCGGTTCAGTGATAGGCAACGGATGGACGTGGTCTCGTCAGGCCGGAAAGCTGTTTTCGATCTGACTACTCGTAACGTTCCCTAGAACTGCATTCTTCGCAAGGGAGTATCAGAAATTATTGTATGTTCACTGAGCGTCCATCACTTCTAGTGGTTTTCCTCAGACGTGTTCGATCTCGCCCTTCCTCTCCAACTTCGTCATGGACGATATTCTGGAAGGTGCGCTCGAGGAGTCCGGTGAGCTTGGTTTTGAGCTTCCTCCTAGCACTGGGTTGACTGACTTAGAGTGTGTAGATGGCACCGTCATAAGTAGCCCTTGCCAAAGACATACAGATCATGTTGAACAAAGTGAATGACCGAGCTGTTTGTATGGATTGCGTCGCGTCCCTCCAAAGTGAGTAGTGCTCTTTCAGGACTGCGACATTCTCACTCCTACTATCATCATTACAGGCAATCTACTTGAGACTGTGGACACTCTCGCATGCTTGGATAGCACTACGCCCTCAGCTTGTAATGTTGCTGATGGGATATCAATGAGGATAGCAAAGGCACGAGCTATCTTTAGCAAACTGTATCATCTGTAGCGTCGAAGAGACGTCCGTTTGTCGCCGAAAGAGAGGGTATGTAATACTTGTGTGTTTTCTGTTTTGCTCCATGGCTTGGAAACGTGGCTTGTTCGCAACAAGATATGAGCAGATTCGTTGTGTTTGATCATCGTTATCTCCGCTGCCATCAAATGAATTGATTGCGTGAGCAAAACGACCGTTCGCCGGCACGTATTCCGAAACACTCGGGATGTACGACCAATCGGTCAACTAATCGCGTTACAGAGCCTACGATGGTTGGATCACACACTCCGCATGCCAGCTGAGCGTTTGCCGTACTGAGCGTTACATATTGAGACCGCCAACCATTGTGTAAAACCGTGTGATGGTCAAGCAACGGTGTGGTCCCGATTGTTCTGCTGAGCATAATGGGTCTTCGTGCTCACTCGAATGGCTGGTTAGAACCGTTGTCCGAGGTGGTAGCATGTCACAGTCAATGGCGTTTCTGCATACAGACCATTCCTAGTTCTTCCGCTTGGTCTTATTAATTTTTACCTTTTTAGCAACTGTTTGCTCCTGAATACTCCATGTCACTGTTGATGTGAGCGGCAGCTTGAGCCACAGTACTTTTTGGTCAGGCTCATTACTGTTATGATGATGACGATGAGGGTGTTGACATCGAAGGCTCATGACTTTGAACAGCATAACACGAAGTATCAGAAGTTATCGTTATCCTAACAGACCAGTTCACGCATTCTCACCCTCTTCCCCTTCTGCTGCTAGTTACTGTCTTTCTACGCCAAGACAGTAGGTAATCTTCGGCGCTTTTGATGCCCACACTCTCCGACAATTAGGTCAGTAGACTGCTCCTGGCCAGCATCCTCACAAGCCTGAAACTGGTTGACTGTTGTGTCTCCGAATGTCGGCTTCACGATCCTAGCATAATCCTTCACTTGAATTCCCTCTCGTCAGCAGCTCTTTATCGAGGCCACTGGTGACGATTAGTCAAATCTCGCAGACAAGGTGAAGTGGGCATTGTATTGAGCTATAAGATAGAGCAGCACCTGCTCTACTAGACCCCAGTGAATGTTTCTCTGTTTGCTGTCAAACTTAACACTTCAGTCATAATATATTGACACAGACCCGAAAGACGTTATTTGTCTTATCTCATATGTTGCAAAAGCCAAAATTTCGGTTGCAGTCTGGGGCACCTTATACACTTCCTTTTGATCTTCCGAGACAAACTTACTGCGCGAACATAGCCGTACTGGCTCATGATATCAGTACACACCTCCGTCGTCTTATTCCAGAGGAGGGGTGGTTGAGTGGTACTTTAGGTGTCCATTTGCTACCGCCTTGGCAATGGTGATCGGCTCTTACAATTATGCGCATCTCACGAACTCTGTTCATTGAGTATCGCATTTCAGCGCGGACGACGGCAATGCGTTACGTGAAAACCGTCCTGTGCAATTCAACCATGAGTGCAAATTGATCATATTGCTGTCAGCTATTGGTGATGCCACACCACTAAGGGTTTTCGTTCCCTTTGAAGTAACCACCTTGACCCAGATCGTGTCGTTTTTAGCACCCGCTTTATCTCATCCTTTACTCTAAGACCCACTGCTCACGAATGTAAAGTACTCAGCTGTGAATTGTTCGACGAGGGAACATGAAACGCCTATCAGCAGACAGTGCCGACAGACAAACTACCCAGGTCACAACAGGGGAGTGACCCAAACGACCACTGGGCAAAACCTTAACAGCTGTTCGAACGTTTAGTGAAGGAGTTTGTTCCGAAGGAGCAATGTGGATATGATAGAAATGAATTTCTGCTGATGAAGCAGGACACAAGTCGACTGATCGCACCTGACTGTGAACTGGAACGCAAACTCGTGAACAGTCTGCCTGAGGATCGCGACGTCTACTTCTCCGAACGAACCGATGAGATGAGTAAGACATTTTTATCGGGGAATAATCGGATGCTGTTTTCACCGATTCGTGGTTGCACTAGTCGTGTGCAAGGTGTTGGTGAGACTATGTGTGAAACAGATGACTCACGAATTTGGAGCATTTCTCGCCAACTTGACACATGGGCTGAGCACTTTGATGAACAATTCAGCTGGCCTAAACAAGCCCAATTGACCGTGAATGCTAAAGATTGTGTGGTTAGTTTCGAGAGTTCATACAATACTCTGTCGGAAGCCGTAGTGACTTTGAGGCTTCAGTTACTGAAAGTGTAATGAATCCCCAGGTCCGGAACTTCTTTCTCCAGCATTTATCAAAGATGGCGTTGAGAGACTGTTGTCTGAACGGACCAAGGTTCTCTGTTTGAAATGGGTAACTGCTGGGACACCTCATGATTGGTGCTTATCAACAAACATTCACACTTTCAAAAAAGGTTCCAGGAAATCGTCTAACAACCAAGGAGCTATTAGCCTTTTCTCTGTCACATTCAAGGTTTTCATGGATCTCATAATGGAGCGGCTTCTGAAACACAGTGAGAATCGTATATGAACAAGCAGGTCTCCGGTGTGGTCCATGGTTTATTGATCATATCTTCATTTTGCAACAGACAGTGGAGCATCGACACTTCTTTTCCCAGCTGACGGTTCCGGTATTTTTGGCTTTAAAGGCTGTTCTTGATTCGTCTGCCCAACACGCTCCCTTGGACTGCCTTCGTTGCAGAAGAGTCTCAGTGAGGTCTCTCAGTTGGTTGAAGTCGTTTTTCCCCCACTCTGCGTACATACCGCACGTCTGTGGACAGGTATCTCGAACATTCTCCTCTTCAGGTGGCATACGACAGTGGTGTCTAATTTCTCCCTTCCTTTTCACATTTGTGATGGTCCATATTCTGGACGGATGCACAGGGGTTGTGAGGAACTCAAAGTGGAGCAGGTGGAGGTTGTCAGCTAAAAACGGCTGTCGACGCAAATCAGAAAGGCCTTGTGTATTCATTATATCGGCGTACGCTCCGACCGACAGCTGTCCGGATGCAACCAAGGATGCGTTCTATGACGCCCTCGTTGACCTTCTGAGGCAGTCTAAACACGCAGACATCATCATACTAGCGGGCGATTTTAATGCTTAGCTTGGTCGTCTTTCTCCGGATGAGAAGCGGTTAGGAGGTATGTTTGGTGTCCGGGCACAACGCACTGACAATGGCGAAAGACTACTACAGCTGTGCGCATCCCACGGTCTACATATTTAAAGCACCGCATTCCAACACAGGAAGAAGCACCGTGTTACTTGGAGACCTCCGTGTGCTTCTCAGCCGTGGACACAGTTGGATCATATAGCAGTTAGTTACAGGTGGCGCCACTCTGTTAAGGACTGTCGTGCCTTTTGGAGCAACCACCTGGACTCGGACCATGCC
>QNGE01002497.1:33243-52424 GCA_008508345.1 Paragonimus westermani | reverse complement strand
TTATGATGATGATGATGATGAACTGATGCAGACGGCATTGTTTTACTTATTCCTCCTCCAATGAATACGTAGACCATGCTAAATCAGTCAAATGATAGGGCTGGTCTGTGTGACATGCACTTTGCACCTTCAAACAGTCAGCTTATCACCTTCGGTACTGCATGGTTTTCCTGTGCGAAGTTTTCGTAGACCTTCCTTGTGAAGCTCTGCTTTGGAAGCGTGCAGCTTCAGTCATATTAAAGTTGTCATTAACTTGACACCCTACCTGGTTGACTCAGTTACACATGTGCGTTCTTTCACACAGGCTACTGACGCATCTTCACTGTCTCCAGGGGATCATGGGGCTGATTTCCTTCCTTAAGGAACTACTTCGGCGACGTACGCACGAATAAACGGACCGTTCCTGGTGTCCATGGGTCAGTGATAAAGCCTTTCCTTCATACATTCGTAGTGACCTCTTCGTGGCTTTTTGATTCCTTCAATCTCCTTAGGCTCCTGACCTCCATCGTTCCGCAACCTCCTGTTTGCAATCAACCACTTTCAGGACTGGACTTTTGTTCATTCCTATACTATTGGATATTGCACTGAATTACAATTTGCGTGTAATGAAGCGAATCGCCTCTGTTCCATAGTGGAGTATATGGTGTTGTCTATTGTTTTCGTCCATTGCACAGCATCCTTCCGTTTTCTTCTGCGTAGCTAATAGTCGTCGTTCCAGATTGGTCCATTGAATGTCGAACTGAATTGACCGATGATAGAGCGTGGTCGCTGTCGGGAAATCTTACTGCACACTAAAACCTGTTCCAGTGTTTCGGACCGAAACGCCGAAACAACAGACAACCGAAACAGAAGAAAAATAGCACAAGTTCTCACAGCAGGTGCACGGTTGACTTCAGCTCAGCTTTTTTCCTGCAGGACGGAATACTTTAACACCTAAGGTACCAATCCTTGACAGTCGAGCCTTCATCTCTTGTGCCTACGTCATACGTTCACCGTCTGACTGCTACTTTCGGCCTAACCCAAATCGTGTGAAAATTAGAGGGCTTCGCGAGCGACCAGTTGGTATCTGTGACACATGCACAAGCCCCCGATGTCTGTATAGCGAATTTGACATGCTTTTCGGTACTCCTTATTTATCTCACCCGAAAAAACGTTAGCTGGTCCGGTCATTGTTTGTGGAGTACACCTGCAATGCTTGTGGAATTCTACGTAACCAGTTTTTAAGTATCATTCGCATGAGTTGGCTTTCTTGTGCAGTCGGTCACCCTAGGAGACTTCATCGTTCTGGATGCCTTAAGTTGGTACCCGCCTGGAAAAGGTCTGCACAAGTCTGTCACTCTCGCTGTCAGTGTGGTAGTTGGTTACCTACAGTGTGTTCGTCAACTGTTACTGTACGGCTTCAATGGGAACTAACCATCGGGGATGCCCAGCACTTCCACAAAGTCATGACAAACAGCTGCGTAAACCGACTAGGATATAAGTAGTTGTGATGTACCCATCTGACCAGTTGGCACTATGATGGATGGGGCTGTTTTCTCACCTTTTGTTTTTCAGAGGAATTACCACCACAGTGGTGCATGCGCCTCCACCCCAGATAAGAGACTGGTGATTGATCAGCTCGTTTTTGGCCTCGGTTATTAGCGTTCGACCTCTTACATTCATGTAAAATAGGCCTTCATCCAACGAGAGCAGCTACTAGGACCGCCTCCTCAGAGGCTACGTAGAACACATACTGGTTAACTGCCTTTTGGAAGACGTGCACGAATACCTACCCGTCTTTTGAGGACTGTCAAGAATAATCGGATGGTTCACCCACTTTACATCAGGTCTGATGTAGTGTCAGATGAGATCACAGCCCACTTAACTAAAACCCAAGTGGCAAATACTAACTTGTGCCACATACGGCACCCGCATGCGTGATACAGGCTGTATAGGTAACCTTGTGTGCCTGTTAAACTAAATCAAATCGTATGAAAGTTGCTGACTGAGCGGTGTCGTCGACTGCTAACATTGCCAAAGCGTCGAATGCGCATGATGGGCACTCCCCCATTGATGTTGATGAAATGTGCTGGCGTGTTTTCAGGAAGAACGGACCCTGCCAACTATTTGACCTTAATGGTTAAGTTGTGTTTCACGATCTACGCCGATTCGAACACGTTCTACGTATGTTTAAAATCACGCTTATCGCTTCTTTTTCGGTTTGTGTGTAACGTGTCGCATGCATAAGGCGACAATCTGCTTCCATGATTTGGGTTTAGATCATGAAAACTTTGATGCCGACGTTTGCTTGAACAGTTTGTTTCCAGCTGGAATTCAGAACAAACGATGCAAGTTTGCTGGTGATGCTGTCATAGTTTGTTGTATCGACGAATCTGGCAGTCCTGTAACTGATTAGATGAACGTGTTTCGAATAGAAGTTACTTGGTCTGCGCTCATTGTTGACAGAACTTGTGTTTAACAATCAGGTGCTAACACCACGACCTATCAGTACGTATGCCCTATTGGATAGTCACCCACTCATCCGTCACTCACCCAGAACGTGGTCAATCGCCAGCGCACGGGCTTTGCTCTCTTGGAGTGCAGCTCACTCATACCCGTATGTACAATACGTATTGTGCTTGTGCTCCCTTTCCGTGTGCATATGTCGCAGTTCTGTTCCTGCGCGTTTTTGTGCCGTGCCCGTCCACTGCCCCCGTTCTCTCCCCCCCCCCCTTATTTGCACGCACACATTGCGCATATTTTGGGTGAGCACAGTTGGTCCCGTGACCGTATTTCCGTGGTGGTTCCAATTTCATAGTCCGACTGACATGTTTGAACGCGCACCCGTGCTCGCGCTTCCGCAACACCTCCACGTTCTCACACTGCATTGCCGACTGGCACTGCTCGTTGCAACTGGTTTGTGGCGTGCATGCTGACAATTCTGTTGGGCGACATATGGATAATGTGGCAGTTGACGCCTCTGCCTCACAAAACAAACTACTGAATGTTTCGAGATGCGCACCCCTTTGCGGTGAAACGCTTACCTTCGATATATGGATAAACTGAATCAAGAGACGATGTACAGCTTTCATGTGGTGCATCCATCAGATTTTGTAGGGCGCATTTGAAGTTTGGGTTGTGGTTGATTTTTGATGGATTTCTTTTCCTTGGTGCCGATGTAGTTACTTGTGCCCATAAGCAGTCGATGAGTTTCACCCTGATGATTACAGCTCTGGTCGTAGGGAACTCAAATCAACTAAGGAATCGTTATACGCAAGACAGCAGTTGAGCAAACGCTTGGAGGTAGTCTGAGCTTAGACCAGTTTCGTTCTCGGCTTTCTCGCTATGAAACAATTGCTACCACGTGACATACCAGCTGAGCTGCATGCATTTTCCAATCGTCAAGCGGGAGCAGTCAAGATGATCGGGGCTCATACGTACTGCTGTGCGACTGGCGATCGGCCTCACCGTTACCAAGTTATCGCGAATTGTGTCAGACACCAAATTAGATGTTATTTAAATTATAATCATTTGAGAAAACGATGACGTGCATGCTTCTCATTTGTGATGTTACTGGTGTTTTGTGCGATAGTTCACGTTACCCCGAATTGATTGCTTTCATTTATATTGGCTAATTCTGTGAGGATCGGCCTAATTTCGAAAGAAGGCATACTGTGGTAGAAGGTTACAACCACCCCTCTATATAATCATCGCTATTTTGCTGACTGGTGCATTTTCCTACAAACAGCCTGTGGATTAGTACAATACACGCACGCTGGCGTAATGGGAAAATCCTGTTAACCTGAAGAGTGTGTCCAGCGTTTTTTTTGTTTCCTTTAGAGAATAACGTAACCAGTTTCCGTGTTTGTTTTTAATTCATTTAGCATTTGATGACGCAGTAACTCCTCGCGCCATGTCACACTCCATACTGTAAAGCCTTGGTAGTAGGATGCGTGTATCGTCGAGCGCGAACAATAAGTTGCCTTCTCCTATTCCACCTAACTTGGATCGAACGTAAATGGCGGCCTAACGACTGAGTTGCCGATTGTTTTACACCCCCACCGTCTACCGTTGTTTCGACCCACTGTGTCCATGTCATTCCTGATTGCTAACGTGATCAACACCGGTTGGGCCTCCATGCATTATTTGCAGCTACGATCGGACCGAAGATACTGCCGTCAGGCTTAAAGATGCAACTGGAAGTCATTCGCATAGGAAGGCTAGTGATTAAGTCAGTTCGATATGCAAATGTGTGGAATTCCTGCGCTACACTTGAAATCACTTAAGTATACGTGCTCTCCGATTTCTCATGACAACTTTGCAAACAACAGATTTCGGTCGTGAGGCGCTTACGGTTAATTCAAGTATATGTGTATTGTTTGTGAGACTCAGAACTGATCGTGTAAATCAGTAAAAGTCTTGGATACTAAAGAAAATGGTTTTCGATACATTGGGTATTTTCCGTTCTGCGCATCAGAAGCATCGAAGGTTGGGCACATACTACCAACAAGGAATTGCAAGCATCAGTATGTGAGATTGAGCGCAATTTCATAAAGAATGCGAACACAAGTGATAGTGCTCGCTTCTCCTTTCAAAAATGGGCTAGCTAAACCCCACGGTAAAACCTACACGTTGTAGTACGCACACACTGATAATATTAATTCATTTGGTGATAAAACGTTTGTAACCAGGCTTGGCGAACATCTCAATACCTAAAAAGTCTACTTTTAATTGAAAGCTTTCCTCTCGGGTAGATGTTCAATATACAGCTGCCAATATAGTATCTCGATTGTTCATCACTTCCAGTGATTCGCCCTGTGTTCTTGTCTCTACTTTTCTTTTAACAACTAAACCATTAATGAAATTGGTGTTTGTTTTTGTCTGCTTGCGATACAAAACACTAACCTAACAAATTCCCGTGTGCGATGACTTTGACAGTGGCTGTGTTGTCCAGGGAGCACGGTTTGTCGTGCCTATTCGTCTTGTTCGGGTCTAATTAACTTATGCTCCGAGGAGAAGTCCGAATTTGACAACGTGTTATTGGAAATCAACCGTACCAGTTAGGACGAACCTAGTGTACGTATGCAACGATTAGAGCCTGTTGAGCTTCTCACGAAAATAACCGGTGAGTCATGGAAGAGAACGGCGACGAGCAATTTTTTTCGATAATTCTTCATCTGATCAAGACGATTAAATATGTTCAATGACGCAAATCATTCCATCAAATTCACTTTTCAAACAGCCGGATAAAACATTCCATTTTCTACGTATAAGCCTGAAAAGATAAATGAATGGAACTCTGCAGCGCTCTATTCATCGCAAGGCAATGTGGACTGAACAGTATACACATTTCAATAGTTTTGTGCCGCTCAGTCAAAGGCGTAACCTTGCTTCATGTCTTACCAGCAGTGCCTGGTAAATCTCTTCTATATAGACAGTAGAACAGAAATGGAAATTAGTCGCCAATGTGCTAGGAGGAAATGGCTATCCTGACTGCTTTATGGCCCACAATGTGATTGCCATAAATTCATTTGGTCTGGTTGCCACGGTGCAAAAGAAAACCATCTTCATCCATCTACCATTCAAGAGCAGTACTGTGACAGAAAGACAGAACCGTCAACCGTATCAGACCTCTTAGACGTACCTTACCGGCAACAATATTACAGAGCTGGTTTATTAATTCCCCCTTGAATGCTTTGAGTCTTAAATACAAAGTCCCTGTCCTCCACAAATCTATGCTCATGTATTCCTTCTCCCGCTGTTGTACGGCGGAATATATAGGTCGGACAACTAGGCGATTGCCCAGACGAATCAAGGAACACTGTCCTGCTTTCCTCGGGACCTCATTTGTTCAAAACCGATACGGACCACCACGTTGATTCAACGTAAGACTTTCGCATAGTTTACACAATTTCAGCCAATCACCTGAAGCCGGTCAGACAACGAATGCTAGTCACCGCGGAATCGATTACTGTTCGATTACGCAATCCGGTTCTTTTTCCTCAAGGGAAGGTCGTACAAACTCTGCAGCTCCACAAGTCACACCACTGATGTCAACCTCGAATTCTGTAGCCTAACTGTGAGCGGATTTCTAAACCACTCATCACAAACACCAGTGACTTATCGTTTAAATGGCTCAACTCTTTTGTTTGGAGTTTTCTATTGTATTCTGCCGACCTGTATAATTTTTCTTAAAATTGACTTAAGTTTTCAAATTGAGCATCACACATCTGATCGCGCACCCTTCGCATCCAGATAGATATTCTAGCCAGCCTCTTTCGAAAAGAACCACTAGACTCGAGTTTCGCTCGTGCTGAGCGCAGTGGTCAACAGGGTTACCTCATGATTGGAATAGCCGGAGTTCAAATCCCGGCCGTGGCAAGGATATGCACTACTGATGAGCTCTAATGAGAGTGAAACTCGAGTCTAGTGCTTCTTTTCGAAAGGGGCTGGCTGGAAAGTCTATCTGAATGCGAAGGCTGCGATCAAATGTGAGTGATGGTCAACTTGGAAATAAACCAAATCCTCGACTACTCATCAGTGAGTTAATTTTGTTGAACATGTATAATTGAGCTCCTATTAAACAAGATTAGCCCAATCACGGTGAGGCAATGTGCACAACCGTTTGTTCCATGTGGGATATGTTAACACATTCCGGACGCCTGTAGGCTGACAGATATCTAACCTTGTGTGTATGTACGAGGAAGCATTCTTATGCCATCGTCCGACTGCTACCCGCTCAATTCAATGTAAACTGAAATCCCTCATATGTTCAACCGGTTAACCGGTTAAAAGTGCCAAGATAAGAGGTGAGTAGTGGTTTCCATCAGGTTGTCTATATTGTAATTGTGTAATTAGTACAGCCATCTGTAAAATTTGAGCGATACCTGTAACATAAGATTAGCGTACCTGTTGAGAATTTTGTTAAAGCAGGGCGTTTCTTGAGTGACAATTTTGCTGTTGACTTTTGAGGGCATTTTTACGTAAAACATTTTGGTCGGGTCGGAACCGAGTAAGGCTGGAACATCCCGAGGCTAGGATGTCTGACAGACGAGTGCATTTTGGATTGTTTTTCCGATTGCTGTTCGTGACTAGAAAACTCCACTGATGATCTCTTAAACGGTAACGCACTTGCAGGTTATGATTCTCTTTTTCATCAAAGGTCGATGCACACATCGGTTGCACCTGCCACGGTCGACGTATCCTGTTACTTGTTTTCTGTGAGTAGTCTTCATAGGTTGACCTATTTTGCTGGTTACTGATTATCTTCGATGCTTCTGCAGATGTACACACACGCACAGGGTGTTTGTTGACCGATCTAGTATATAGGTTCCTTACCTGTCTGGCTATTTGATGTACCCACCTCCTCTCTATACACAACCGTTCATGTCGCCGCGATCGATAACAGTGTTACTGGTTATCTTAGGCCAATCACTTCCATTGGAACTTTTTGTACCGTCATGCGTTTCTAAACGTGTTACGCACGGCCGTATCGTTTTCTCCTCAAGACACAATACCTTAATTCACTCAACTCCAACTCCTTTCTACGTTTCGCAGAACTCTAACTCGGGATCACGTCATTGAAAAGTGACAAGGCACCCGGCCTAAGCGAACTCCCGTCTATTCTTTTCGTAGCTGGAAACCCAGTCCTTATCAAAGAAATGGGAGGTCTGTTCCAAAAATTCTGGGATGGTGGAGCCGTTTCAAATGGCTGAGGTTAGCCAACGTCATCTTCATTTTCAAAGGGACCTACACGCTGCGTACAAATAGTTGAGGACTTAGTTTGACTCCTGTCACATCGAGGCTGCTTGCGACAACTATACATTGTAGACTACGCTTAGCGCGTGGAAAACATCCGCGAGCAACAAACTGGGCTCCATCTTGGCCTCTACTGCACTGATCGCATTTTTACAGGGTGCCAAATGCTTGAACTTCGAAATTCAGGCAGAAGACCGACAATTATCGTCTTTTAAGCATCAGAATTGCTCTGGAATCAGTTAACAGATCTGCTCACCTGAACTTTACCAAGGAAAAGTGTGCCAAAAAAGTAACTCAGGATCTAGAAATCAATTTGTCATGAGAACCCGGGTGGGATTGGGACTTATGATGGCTTATCACCGACCTTCAGTATTCCAAATGGGTTGCGACACGGTTACCTGATCTCTCGTTTCCTGTTTAGCTTTGCAGTAGACGAGATTCCAAAGTGTGCCCTGAAAGACTGAATATGATGATGTGGAATGCATACAGACAGCATGAATTCGAGGTCTAGAACATATCGACGGCGTTGCTATAATATGTTAGGGTTCATGAAAAGCCCAGAAGTCTTAGCTAGGGAACAGGCTACAGTTTACCAGTCTGGTACAACTTTTGAACCATCTAAGTGCAATTCATTGTTGGAAGGCCGGTAAAACTCTGCGCCTGCTCCCATCCTTGGTGGTAAGCCTTTGAAAATAGTCGAGAAGTGCATATTACCTTGGGAGTTACATCAGCACCGTTGAACTGTCTGATGCGATCAAAAACGATATAGATAAACTTCTGGTGGTGTTTGCCAATGTAAGTCATAACCTCAGTTTTTCAGCAACAGATGCTGTATATATTGTCAGTGTGTGGTTGGTCCTGTTGTGCGGTTGTGAAACCCGGCTTGCTTTTGTTGGAGAGTCCCGCAGCGTCTGCTTCTTATCATCGATATCTTCGAAGCATTAGCGGCGTATGGTTTGAACACCGTGTTGGAACTGACAAAGCCTGTGAATTCTGCTTCGGAATGGACAATCTTTGTCGACTGCTGACCGTAATGGTCTCATCTCACAGACTTCGTTGGCTTCCGATTTCGAACTCACCTTTTATCTCATCATGCCTTTTTTGCGACTAGTGTGTGTGGCTGGTAGCAGCATCCTGATATCCAGCTTATGGTGGATTCGAAGCATGAAACTGCTGACACTGAAGCTTGTCGAAATAGTGTTCTGAGCCTCCTGGTTGAGATCCAAAACATAAAGCACATGCTGTCTGATATGACAAATGATAGAAGTCAATGGCTTGCGTGTTGCGAATTTCTGTGCATGNGATAGAATTCAATGGCTTGCGTGTTGCGAATTTCTGTGCATGCCGATGTGATGCCATTTTATTTTCTCTTCTCATCTTTCTCCTTCATTATACGCAATTCTCAATGTTTCTTTCTGGTTGTTTTAACACTTTGAACATGCGGTTTTTTGCGATATATATATACATATACAAAGTAACTGAAAAAATGTGGGCAAACACTGAGCAGTGAACGATTTATTGTGACGTTTCAACTCCACACCAGGATCCGTTGTCAAACAAATAAATGTATATAAATATGTACATATAAATATATACATACATGTTATGTGTACATGAAGTATATGAATTTGGCAGAAGCCGATCTTATGTGAGCGTTCATCAGTTGATCCCAATCAGTTTCCTATTCAAGCGGTCAGTTTGTAACTTGCTCTGTCACTCTTTTCTTCCAACTATACCACTCTAACTGATCTGTGCCTACAGCCAACCCCTAACAGTGGTGAGCAGTGTGGTGGATTTTGTTAATTATGATGTGATCCATTTACGAAAAGTCCAAGCCGTGGATTGGCTCGAACCCACAGCAGGAACCGCTTGCTCTCCTAGATGACGTTGGCCCTGCTATCTGAGCTATGCAGTTACGTCGAGGGCCTGGGGATGTTACATTAAGACTCGACTGTCCACTCACCTCTTGCCTACTCGGTTTACTCTACGTGATACAGGGAATGGACTGCCGTGATAGGGTTACTTCAAACAACCAACATTAGCACCCACTAACGCAGCTATTGAACATTGTAGCTGTTACCAGTGCGTTGTGTGTTAATGGAATTGTTGACCCGCTAAACTTGTCATGCCGTGATTGCATCTAAGTGACCCTGGAACATTGGCGTGCGTCAAGTGATGTAATTCCGTCCCAACCTTTCATGCTGAATATGGGACATCTTCGCAGATGCAACAGCTTTGTCTCTAGGACTATCTGAAAAACAAGAAGTAAGCATCGATTGTACCGGCCCTTTGTCATGCTTAGTAGTCAAGAGTAGACATTTTTGACAGGAAGCTTTTATTGAGCTGTATATTTGATGCAGTACACTTTGCAGCAGTACACTTTGCTTTGAACTTCATTCATCAACGCTAAACACATCCGTCTGAGTACACGGTGAAACTTCCGAGATGGTCATTGTGATGGGTAACCAAGTCGGTTACCTAAAGCTGGTGAATTACAGCAACACGAGAGGTGAAGTGACCCATCACTAACGGAAATCGACTCGACGGCGGGTAGTCAGGCACAAATTAGCATGAAGAACCAGTCGAACGGACAGAAGTAAACAGGATCTTTGACAAGGAACCTCGCTGCGTTGTGAACGGGACTTTCGATTCACAAAAATGACCACAAGATCGGCAGTATAGCATGCAAACTGGACAGTGAACGTTCTGATTTATTGAACTTTCCGTTATAATCTGCTCATACATTCTTGAAGATGAAAGTGGTGTAAGTAACGTGCGTGGCATTGACTAGTAATTGTGCGAGACCAGAGATGGAGAATAGTCCAATCGTGTGATCACAACAGGACCGGGCTACCACTGACACAACTGGCCAAAGTGTGGCTTTTTGAAAGCAATTTTTGGCGAGCCAATTATGTCACGATTTCCCTATTTCGGCTAGCCATCGCGCTCATTTGATTCGGCGGATCCCGACTTAGCAGCAGCTCAAATACGACTTTACAGAATGAGCTCAAAAGCTAAGACCTACATTACTATGTACTGCAAAATGCTCGCGGACAACCTGACGAAAATGGTGAACATTTTTAGGATGCCCGTTTTAAGTAGTATTGTTAATATTTTCTCAGAATTTTCTGGTTTTTGTGGAAAAATTCGATCGAATTTTTACCCAATGGTTCTTAAAGGTAAGTTTTATAAGGACTTAAAAAATATTTTTAAAAAATACTATTGAGAGTAACAGGCTGTTATGGCCAATAAAATTTAGTTGAAGATACGCTAACGGAAATGAAAGCTGTTTATTCATTCAATGGACAATAGTTGATCTGGTTCAACTTCTACGCAGTGGATGAGAGCTGTGAACGTATCTGCACACTCTGTGCTAATGTGGTTTTGAAATTAGCAGAATTCTGCGTTGTTTTTAGGTCCCTTACTTTCTGTGTCACGGTCTGTGCCCGCATAGGATTTGTGTTATGGCCTGCTTGACGATTGTTATTCATGGTGAGGCTTGAGAATGACCAGATAGAAGAAGCCATTCGTGGATTTAGTGTTTATGAGCGGTATGTGGATGGTATCGTATGTATAGTTAACGAACATTCTGACCCAGCAAATATCTTAATCATTTCCAACTCGGCTCACACGAACGTAACACTTACACTAGAAGCTGAACGTAACAATCAACTGGTTCTCCTGGACGTACTCATCCAGTGACGTGCTAATGAATCGGTTCAACGCAAAATCTATGTGAAGGCGACCTGGCATGGTCAGTACACTCATTTCAGCAGCTTTGTCCGTCTAAGGCAGAGGAGAAATCGCACAAACTTCTTGACTACTAGAGTCGTGAGAATATGCACACTGGATACGGTCTTCGGTGAACTATCGTTCCTACGCACAGTGTTCTTACGAAATGGCTATCCAGAACGTTTTGTAGACAAGAATATGCAACGTCCCGAGAAACAGGATAAGATGACCATAGCGGAAAAGAAACATGTTTATTTCAGTACCATTCAAAACGGATACATTTGCCGAAACAATCACTAGGAGACTTACCACTGCTATCAATAGAACATTCTGTGTTGTCAAATTACGTGTCTGTTTTAACCCTACTCCAGCCTTGTGCTTACGGTTAGAGGATAAAGTACCCGTTTCTGTGGCTTCTTTTTGTGTATACTCATTTCCTTGTTCCTGTGGAACTAGTTACGTGGGTCGCACGACAAGACACTTATCTGAACGTATCCGTGACCACTATCCGACCTGGATCCGTAGCGGAGTGATCAAGACAATTACCAGCTCAACTGTTTTACACCTTGTTGATACACCTCACATTGTCAACGTGGCCTTCTTTTTTCGTCCGATTTACCGATTCAGTGGCGGCCACTCAAAAGCTGTCAGATGCCTAATTTTGGCCACAACTGAAGCGATCGGAGTCCCACTGAATAGCCCAGCCTTGTGCGCACAGAAGCGCTTTGTTCAGGTGTTGAAATTGCCATGGCCATCCTCCCACACCGCGACCGATCAAAGCGTCATGGTTTCATTTGCGTCATAGTTGTGACGTAACCGTATCGAAACGTTGTCTCCATGTTTGCTTATGACGTATTTGACCTCACTTGAACTTGTTTCTGTTCCCTTCGCCCTGACAACTCTGTTTCATGTAAATGTTATGTAATTGGCCTGATGATGAATAACCAAAAACGTGCTTGTTCGCTACACCACTTTTCTGAGTGTTATTCACTTAGTTTCATCTTTGCCCTCCATTGTTCTTCTTATGGGTATTTCTCTTTCGATTGCACATTAGACGTTTATGGCCAACTTCCACTAATTTGAGCAGAGAAGTGGGAAACGTTTTTTTGCACAGGCGTATCTCTAGGGCACATTTCGTTGCAACATGCGGGCTTATTCAGTAAGGTTTAGTAGAAGTTATGATAACAAACGGCAAAATCGGTAACCACACCCACAAGGGTGGCAGCGTCTGTCCCGGATTAGCCTGCCACAATGACCGAAACAAAAAAACACCTGCACACAACATTCACCCCACAAGTGGCTTGCGTTGTAGTATTTGTTGAACTCGCACACACACACACCATACATCCGGTGTACATCCGAATGATCACGTCTAGGAGGCGTGTGATTAAAGGCTTCTGTATCTGGGTTGCCAGTGCTGGTTAACCAGCTAGTACGAAAGTTAGTCCCTTACCTCTCGGAAAAAACACTGGAGGAACTCCAATGGTAAGATCTAAACGGGTGAGAAACGTGTTGAGTATGTAGGATGAGCAATTCGGTACAGATGTGCCCATTATAATACCCTAGTTAGAAAAGAGGAGGAAAATGAAGATTAAAATTTGGACTGAAAAACAAGTGAAATGTTCATCATACAATGCACCAAATAAGCGGCACCAAACTAAAGGGCCACAGGTTTCCGATAAAGGGTGCAGGCGAGTGATCGTTGGTGGATATGAGCGAAGAAACGGACATAAGTGACATAACCTACTTGATTCTAGCGTACTCGTCTCTTCGCCGACGATGTACTGTGTATACGTTGATGACCCACTAATTCAATGCGGTCAGCGCGTTCGTGGTCACATTAGTCGTTGCACCATGACCTGTAGCATTGATGGTTTCTTTACGTAACACCGCACAATTATTGTCAAGTGTACCTACGGACACCCGTCCGGATCATATTCCTTTAAACCGTCCGGTTCAACCCCAAGTCCTAAGATCGGAAATCTGTGTTACAACGCGAAAGAATTACCTGGATAACACCCTAGTATCTCCGTTTTTGTCCACCGGGATTCCGCTTACCCAGCCAACGAAGCTGATTTAGCGCCAGCATGGCTTCCATCGTGTCAGTGTCCGCTCGCGGGTGTACCCCGGTGTTCGGAATCGTGCCCGATCACCGAATATCCGAGATGCGTCTTAAACATTACAAATGGAAACGGCTAATATAGCGCACATTCTGTTAATATAGTGTTCGAGCATTACTGTCGCACAGCATCATCATTTGTGTACACGCACACACCGATACACATGGACTGTCGGGTTAATGTGATACTGATGAATAGGTTTTTCTGTATAAAAAAGGTGGCTTCCACCTGTTATTTGCTGTCGCCCCCCACGAACCGAATAAGCCGTCTATATTCTGTTATGCAACGTATCCTACAAGTTTGATTGAGGTCGGCGTGTCAACGGCTGCCGAGCGGTTGATTGTACTGGTTCTTTGTGATGTGTCACGACCTGGCTATATTGAGATAATACGATATTCATGAGCGTTTGTTAGACCCAAGGTTTTCAGCCGCGGTGGTGAACAGTATGACCAGCTAGAATGCGTAAAAGCGTTATTCTTATAACAACGAAATGTATTCGAATGTAACTTTTTACAGAAGCCGTTTATAACTGTTCTGTTCGAATTTTTTACGAGAGGAAATTGTTTCACGTTCCACTACTTCTTCAGGTGGTGCCATCACTGCGTCATTTGGCCCGATTCACCATCCTTTCGTGTATTCGGCGGGATCATATCAATCAATTGCCTCTTCCACATAGCCTTTTGAATTACTTAATGGAAAAACAATGCTATACGGAGTCGTTGGAGGCGTTCGAGGAGGCAATACGCGACCGTGGTCCCTTAGAATTCCGACCACGGCAAGTGGTGTCATCCGAACCCGCACCGGCTTCTCCGGCCATTGAACAGTCACTCGCCAGTACAGACGAAACAACTCCAGAGGTCCAAAGAACCACAGTATCTCGGCGAAGTACTGCCAGCAACGATAGTGTGGCGAGTGTGGACAGCCAAGTCACCGTTCGACCCACTGCAGTTCCAGCGACCCCGTCTCCAAGTTGTTAAGGCAAACTCGGTCAGCAATTCTGATGGCGACCCATCAATTTGCCACCCACGAGACACTGGACTATTAATTTCATGACCATCTGATCATTACTGTTATTATTATGATTAATATTATTCCCCCCACTCTCCGTTCTCGCCGTGCACAATTGCAGTTATTCCACATTCATTCCTGATATTCATTCTATTTGTCCATACTTTCGCTTTTTTTGCAGCAAACGAATCTTTTCGATTTTTTTCCTCTGGCCTTTGTCACTATTGTCGCCGCGTGCGTGCATGTTAGTCTCCTTCTCTCTCTCTCTCTCCATGCTTATTTTTTTACCCATTCAAGCGCCATTATCCCGTTTTGTGCACCTTTCCTGCAAGACAGTGGTATCACGCCCCCCCTCGTTTTTTTTATTTGGTCGATTTGACCGCATGTGTGATCTTTTTTTATATTTTTGTGTGCACCCAAACAGTATCGATCGTTCGTGCTATCAACACGATGGTTCGTGAGAGAGAGAGAGAGAGGGCGAAAGAGCAAGGAATGACTTTGCTACTTTTACTCAACATTTGTCCGCACACGTACGCACTCATTGTTTCAATGAGCGTGGAACGTTGAATTTCAGGTGTGCTCTCCCTCTGCACACATGACCTGTACATAACGGTATGATTGCGTTTCTTTCTATGGTGTACCGACGTAGTTGCCACTCTTATTTGGTCTCAATTCCTGCTTCCTGATACGACAATGACTGATGTACAATAATCTCACCATCGTTAGTCGCGATATCAAATTTGGTCTTCTTTTCTCCACCGGGCAGAAAACCATAGCGATCGACTCAAGGTTTGATGTATTGGTTCCTGTCAAAAGCCACTAGATGTGAGGATTTCTGTACTGTTCTTTATACGCTCTAAATAAGAAAGTTTAATTTCATTGGACAGAGTCGATTAGCAAGCAAATTGCATCAACACCGTTCCTA
This sequence comes from Paragonimus westermani, assembly GCA_008508345.1. Taxonomy (NCBI): domain Eukaryota; kingdom Metazoa; phylum Platyhelminthes; class Trematoda; order Plagiorchiida; family Troglotrematidae; genus Paragonimus; species Paragonimus westermani. The sequence continues at coordinate 36,902 of QNGE01002497.1, read as the reverse complement.
ATATTCAGCCCATATGGTTGCAAACGAGTGACGTACCTCCAATTAATGAATCAAGCGGATATTTGTAGAAAAGCGCCATAGATTTCTTCGTGAATAGAAACGTTTTTGTGAACTGCACTGAATAGAATCAGTGTGCTGACCGGAACACTTCGACTGAATGAGCTAAGCTATCTGAAGGCGCTCGAAACTACATTAATGCAACTCTCGTCTAAGTGTCTACCTACCAACCACTCTCGATGTTGGTGGAGTCATATTCTACACGTTCGGTGCTGACTGGTCTCTCCTCGGATCGAGTGAAACAACCGAAGTTATGCTAACACGTTCGTTTTCGTCTCTGAATGATTATATATGGCTACAGGCAATTCCTTGCGATTACTAAAATTCATAATGTAAAAACATCATCTTCAAGATAGATGAAGGCCGAGAACTTATCGTATAAGTGTCTTCTGTAGTATTTCGGTCTGTTCTGGCCTATGTTAACGTTGATATCTGACACAGGTGGTGGTTTTGGATATCGGCCTCTTGTCCTCAGGAAGGTCACAGAGGATGTACAAAGGTATTCTTATCCCTGCCTTCGCTGCTGTCGAGACGTATAACCGTGCGTGAATAGTGAGTAATATGGACTTTTGACGAAGCCACTGGTGTGTAGACATGTTGACGTCAAACATTAAGCCAATATGCCGACAGCCTTGGAATTTTTTACTGATCCGTTAAATTGGTTTAGGAAGGTGAGTATTGAGGGTCGTCACTCACGTATGTACTGTGTCGTAATCGGCACAGTACATTACGGTGAGCGCAAGTTCTAGCTCCCGTTTGCCTGGGAGCCTGTACATTTTGTATTTTGATTCGAATGACCCATTTGGAGGTGGTTCCTTCTGTGGCACTAAGGCAAGCTTGATGGTTGATATACGCGGTTTCGCCTTTGTTCAGTCCGCATAGCAAATTGGTTTCTATTATCCACGTAACTGACCACTCGCAGTGATGTTGGATGGACGTCCAAGTAATTAATCAGTCAGCAACTCAATCAAGGATTCATCCTGGCCGCAGGTATGGAGTTGCTGCAGCTGGGCAACTCAGTTAGAACCTCTGAATAATTTGAGTTTGGTCACGCATGGACCATCCTGAACCAAAAACACCTCGACAGCCAACATGTTTATTGTACATGATTATCCAACACGGCCATCATGTGCTCCGTTAGTGCTAACTCCAAGTTTTGCCGCTTTAGCCGGGAAGAATTTTCCAGTAAGTACATCACTATCTCAGACGTCATCGAAAGCACAGGTGCGAAACACCCGTTTTCTGGGTTCTTTTTCTCGGTTTCCTTTGAACATAGATGTGACCTCGCCGTAAAAAAAGCCTTGGGTTCGCCTTCGAGTTTTGGGTAAAAGTATGTTCATGTTGCTCACTTGAAGCAACCGTGACGTGATAGTCTCATTTGATATAGACTTCAAGTGCTGATCAATGCTGCTCTTGCCATTACTAGTTCCGAGCGGAGCGTTTCAAGGTGCCCATATTTTTAGGTCCCTTATATTTTTGCTAGTTCAGACTATTAGAACATGAATGCTAACGGCATCGGGGATTTTTTCAATATTGGTTTGCCAATAATTATCCGGGTCAAATATTATGGTGGATCTGTGCCATTCAACCTTCTTGAGCTACGAAATTATCGCTACGTATTTCGCCTCGTGGTAGGCCTGGTGACTCCTTTGTTGGGTATTGTCTAGTCTAGAGCAGTACATCGGACTATTTTTGCCTCATAATCACTCACCAGTCGACTCCTACATTGCCCATCGTTTTGGCCTCGGTGAAAACATGGCCGTGATGGCTCTTTATCCAATTTCTGCCTGATATCACACTGAACGTGTTGAAATAGTCTAATCTTAATTACTCTCGTATAATTTTTCACTGCGAAACAATCTCGCAGTGGTTTGGCTCAAAGCGATTACAGCAAATTATAATTGTGTCAACTGGTAACAGAATTAAACCCAGAACCTTATACAAAGCTGTTTGTGCCGATGCTTATCCGCGGATCAGACTAATCAAGAAAGTGAAGCTATGGGCAATGTTAACTATGCACAGGACCAATTTAGAAACACAACATTTGGACGATGAAACAGTTGAATGAGTTCAACCAGCAAACCGTCCTGTCCTCAGGGACACAGTCGCAGTAAAAGTGCACGATTTGCCTTCAGCTATTTCTAACCTACACCAACCACTGAAATTATTGAATTACCTGCTAATTTCTTTAGTATGATGATGGTTTACTGGAGAAGGTTAAATTTAATAGCAGAAGATACATCGTTCTATTTACTTGTTTATTTTCTTTCTGCAACAAATATTCCGGTCTGATAATCTGAAGTCATTTGACATCAACTCTCGATTACCATGTTATTTATAATTGTATTTAGTTATTTCCCAAATTTCTCTGTTCCCAAACATTATAATCTATTCTAACGTCATCTTGATTCCGCCGTTTTAACAGGGTTAGAGCTAGTTCGTTTAGTGCAACGACGAGACCGGACATTGACACGATGTGATGGCGTGCCCATCTCGATGACCTACTGGATTAAACTGGACCGTGTGGTCACCACACAGTGGTCAGCGTATGGAAATAACAGCACCCCATCGTCCATCCGATGCTGGTTATACAACTCGGTTAACTCCGCGACCGCCGTTACGGGTCAGGCTGCAGTGGGTATAGTCCTCAACACGAAGACCGCGGCTGAATTCGCAGTTTGGATTCCCGGTAGACTTTGTGTCGTGTGCTTGTCAGGTTCTGTTAAGGCCAGCTCTAGACCCAACACTTTCGAAAATCCATTCGCTGAGTTCGCTTACGCTCCCACTGACTGTAGTCACTTCAGCGTCAATGGCACGTTTTACTCGGATCTGGCCGCTCTCCTTCGGTCGACGCGTGGCTCTGACATGGTCGATCTGGCCGGATATATGAATTCCCAGATCACGTTTGGGTTGCAGGTTTCGGATAGCATCACATCGGTCAGGTAATGGCGGGCGATTGTTGCGTCTGTGCGCTGAGCAGTAGCCATTTTTAGCCAGCCCTAGTTTTAAGCATCGTGTGCGTCATTGCTATACTTGCCGCCCGCCTTCTCCGAATATGGCCTGGTCTAAGGTAGACCACATAGCAGTTAGTTATGGGTGGTGGGGTTCCATTCAGGACTGTCGTTTGTATTGGAGCGCGCATTTGGAGTCGGATCATGCGTTAGAACGTTGTCGGTTTGTTCTTACTTTCTCTGGGCAACGACCCCACTGTCAGTAACGACTGGCTGTTGAGAAACTGGCTATGCCGCCGGTAGAGCACAAGTAGCCAACTAGCCAGGAAAACAGGTTTAACACTCCTCAACCTGAAGGTCATAATAGCTACTGGACTCAAACATCATGGGCAATTTAGGAAGGAGGTATTGCAGCATGCGGCACGGCGGTACGTGAGTTGAACAGACACTGGGTCTTGGAGAAATGCTCGGAGTTGCCAGAAGTCAGACGGAACATTCATTCTGATAGTTCACAGAACGAGTTCAGGATAGACATCCGTATTGAACTGAAACGTGGCCTAAATGCTGATAATGAGGTTTGGTTAATGGGAGATGTCCGTCACGGTGAGACTGGACGTTGACGTGGTGTGACGGCTTGCGCATCTCGATGAC
>QNGE01002497.1:5198-30202 GCA_008508345.1 Paragonimus westermani | reverse complement strand
CCAGTGAAGCTATCAGCCAGACAGATTGTACACTCATCCATGATAAGTCAAGAAGATTAGAATGGTGGGCAGAACATACTGAGAGTCAATTTAGCTGGCCTCCTGATCCCACTGTGCTGCCGCCATAAATTTGCAATGTAACAACTCGGTAGGTAGATTCACAACCGCCCACTGAGACTGAGGTCTACAATTGCATTCTAGCTCTCAAGCGTAATAATTCAGCTGACCCAGATGATTTCGTGCCAACACTTTCCAAACAGGGTGAGGAGCCGTTGGTATAGGTCCTGACTCAGTTGTTTCAATTTGTGTGGACGACGGACACTATCCCTCCTTGCTGGGGTCACTCGACAATAGTTCCCACATTCGAGAATGGAGTTTGGGGCACTCCCAGAAATCATGGGAGAATCTGTCTGACCTCCGTCATTTCTAGGGTGCTGGCATCCATTCCACTTCGTCCACTCACTGCGGTTCAGGAGGTGAACATTCGGGAAGAACAGGCAGCGTTTCGTCCTGGACGGGGATGTGCAGACTACACAATTTACCATTCGTCAATCTCTGGAGTAGCGTCATGTGCACCGGCGGTCAACAATCGCCATATTTCTCGACTTCAGAGATGCTTTTGATTCGGCAGATCGATCTACACTTGTAGAGTTGTTTAAACGCAGGTGTGTACCGACCACGTATGTGCGCATGCTGTGGGCGCTTCATTCCCATAATTCAGCTCGGACTAGGGTTTTCACTGAAATGTCTGACAGTCTGAGCACCAGGTGCGGCGTACATCAAAGCTGTGCACTATCACCATTTCTGTTCAATTTTGTCATAAACGAAATAATGGAGGATTGTCTTCGACACTCACAAAATACCGGCGTGCACCTCCTACCTGGTGGAGGACTGACTGATCTCGATTACGCTGACCACAACATGTCGCTGTTTGACAACTCTTAAGCAGCACAGACAGTGATGGACGCTATTTCGCGACCTGCTAATTACTTCGGAGTGCGCTTTGCAGTCTCAGATTGCAAACTGATTCTGCGAGGTTGCTGTGCTTACGTGGGGTTGATGTGAGATAACGAAGCCATGCAGGTTGTTGACCGGTTTGTACACCTGGGAAGCTGCATCAGCGGCGACGGCGGAGGTGTGTGGAATGAGATGGATGCAGATATCTATAGGGCTAGGACGGTGTTTGCTAATCTGAGGCACCTTTGGTGACGAAGAGGTATCTATCTGAATCTTGATGTTCTCGTGTATCAGACAACAGTGAGGGATGTAGTACTTTATTGCAGCGAGACTCGGTTGCTCAGGGTAGACGACATGAACCGTGTTGAGGTATTTGACAATCGACCTCTGCGTTTAATCGCACGTATCAGGTGATACCAACGAGCAAGCACCGATGAGGTGTGAAAACGGGTAATTGGTAATGATTGCCGATCGGTTCGTTTCAATTAATCCTTGAGTTTTTACCATCCTAGGTGATCAGGCCATACACTACGGGTGTCAGGTGGTCGTCTGGCACATCGAACACTCTTTGCCAATGCTGCCACCGACTGGCGCAAGTTGCGAGGTTGGCAGATGATGATCCGGAGTGGACAGAGGAAATCGTTCGCAAAGGGGTTGACCATTGTAAATCGGGTTCTTCTACCGGGCTGGGGCCATCACGACTCACAGAGTCTGTGGCTTGGGACGTTAGGTGAGATGGCGGCTAACCGAACTGAGTGGTGTGGATGTTGTCGTTGTGAATTGCTTGCACTAAACGACGCTGGTCATTGAGAGCCGTAATGAGGCTGCCTTCCTGATGACGCCTTACTCTCACCTATAGTACGGTTGTTATTTTCTTGGGTGTAGGTACGTTGATGTTTCATATATGAATAGTATCCGGGTCTCTCTCCGTGTCCTTCTTTTTCTTCTCTTCTTTTGCGGAGCTTGCTTTTCTCTCTCTTGATATTTGTGTTTCGATTGGACATCATTGTGAACCACTGATGTATTGCTGTCTGTGATTATGACGATTTTGTTCGTTTTAGGCCTTGACATGTGTGCTTTGCACAGCTTTGTAATTTTCATCCTTTTTGTTTATTAGAACACCGCGTTTGANAATCGCACGTATCAGGTGATACCAACGAGCAAGCACCGATGAGGTGTGAAAACGGGTAATTGGTAATGATTGCCGATCGGTTCGTTTCAATTAATCCTTGAGTTTTTACCATCCTAGGTGATCAGGCCATACACTACGGGTGTCAGGTGGTCGTCTGGCACATCGAACACTCTTTGCCAATGCTGCCACCGACTGGCGCAAGTTGCGAGGTTGGCAGATGATGATCAGGAGTGGACAGAGGAAATCGTTCGCAAAGGGGTTGGCCATTGTAAATCGGGTTCTTCTCCCGGGCTGGGGCCATCACGACTCACAGAGTCTGTGGCTTGGGACGTTAGGTGAGATGGCGGCTAACCGAACTGAGTGGTGTGGATGTTGTCGTTGTGAATTGATTGCACTAAACGACGCTGGTCATTGAGAGCCGTAATGAGGCTGCCTTCCTGATGACGCCTTACTCTCACCTATAGTACGGTTGTTATTTTCTTGGGTGTAGGTACGTTGATGTTTCATATATGAATAGTATCCGGGTCTCTCTCCGTGTCCTTCTTTTTCTTCTCTTCTTTTGCGGAGCTTGCTTTTCTCTCTCTTGATATTTGTGTTTCGATTGGACATCATTGTGAACCACTGATGTATTGCTGTCTGTGATTATGACGATTTTGTTCGTTTTAGGCCTTGACATGTGTGCTTTACACAGCTTTGTAATTTTCATCCTTTTTGTTTATTAGAACACCGCGTTTGATCAACGTTTGAGATAAGCGATGACTACCTTCCTGAGTATTTTCTTCAATGCCCCATAAAATCCCACTTTTTGGATTCTATTTTCGCCGTTTTTGGGACCTGTGAGATCACTCTGTTTATCCGTCTTGGCTGACGTAACTGCTGTCATAGACTAAACGTAACCTAATTTCAAACATGAGTCTGTCCAGACAATTCCAATGCCAGATATCCGTGATGCTTGTTGTAAGCGAGTTCGGTCGTGCGCAGAGCTGTCACCTGATTTTTCGAAATGTGAACTCACTTGTGTGCACAAATTGTCATTACGCAGTTCCGTCGCCCTCAGTAAGCATCACCTGATTCTAATGTGCGTAGCTCACAGTGTAAGAAACCCTAGTTATCGCGCTGCGTTGCGTTCTGTAGCGACCATCCCCACTGGACCTTCGATGAGTTGGTGCCTCATTGGACTACTGGTCTGAATTACTTTTGTACATGGTCCATTTGGAATGCAGAAGCTGATGCATACTTCGTGATAAAAATATGGGCTTCTCTAGTGGAGATGTTCAAATTTAAAAAATGTCAATGTTTTCAGTCTTCATATTTTATACCGGGTTCACTTGATCCACTTCATCAATAACGAAGAGAACATCTCAAGACGTGAACATTTCGTTTACTGTTCACTCACGGACATCAAGCATTCGAATGTAGAGGACATGCGGATGGCAAAAATAGAAACAGTCAACGATTGAGTTTCATCCTAAAGGACGAAGTGTTATCACTTCCAAAGCAGAAAAAAATATCCAGTTTATCACACACCAGACTGGACAACATGCATAGATTAATAGCGACTCGGAGCACGTGAGCAATTTCGGATTCCGACTGCGCCTTAGCACGTCGAACGACATTTCTAGGTCAGCATTGTGACCGGTTTCTGTCATGTGCCCTACAATGGACGAGGTAGAGCGTTAGTTCACACGTTCCATTGCAATCGCTTTTGTGTCAGCGCACTTAGGAAGATGTTCAGCCGTTTTTGCTTTAGACATCGATTTGTTCTGTAGACTAGATGCCCCTGAAACTGCAACTGAACTGTCAGATTACGCGTGTGGCAGAGGATTTCAGTAAGCTAAGATGGTGGACAACCTGGGTAAAACTGAGTCACATTTCAGCCTTAAGGTTCGTGCGGGATAGGGGAACTAACTTTCTGACTTACGTCAGTTGTGCCAGGATCGCCCTTGAAATGCAGCTTTAAAATGACCTGCTACTTAGGAATCATTCCCACGACTGACTTGTTAGGTCTTGTGTGCCCGCGAATGTCAGCAAGCTCACCGGCATATCCGCTGACGAGTGGAAACTTCTTTGACCTTCCGTCACACAATAAAATATTATTACTATTATTATGCACATGTGCGTTGTCGGTACACACCTGCGTTTAAACAACTCTACAAGTGTAGATCGATCTGCCGAATCAAAAGCATCTCTGAAGTCGAGAAATATGGCGATTGTTGACCGCCGGTGCACATGACGCTACTCCAGAGATTGACGAATGGTAAATTGTGTAGTCTGCACATCCCCGTCCAGGACGAAACGCTGCCTGTTCTTCCCGAATGTTCACCTCCTGAACCGCAGTGAGTGGACGAAGTGGAATGGATGCCAGCACCCTAGAAATGACGGAGGTCAGACAGATTCTCCCATGATTTCTGGGAGTGCCCCAAACTCCATTCTCGAATGTGGGAACTATTGTCGAGTGACCCCAGCAAGGAGGGATAGTGTCCGTCGTCCACACAAATTGAAACAACTGAGTCAGGACCTATACCAACGGCTCCTCACCCTGTTTGGAAAGTGTTGGCACGAAATCATCTGGGTCAGCTGAATTATTACGCTTGAGAGCTAGAATGCAATTGTAGACCTCAGTCTCAGTGGGCGGTTGTGAATCTACCTACCGAGTTGTTACATTGCAAATTTATGGCGGCAGCACAGTGGGATCAGGAGGCCAGCTAAATTGACTCTCAGTATGTTCTGCCCACCATTCTAATCTTCTTGACTTATCATGGATGAGTGTACAATCTGTCTGGCTGATAGCTTCACTGGAATTCGGTCACCTCTCACCGGTAGTAGAATCCGTCAATATTTCTTGAGTCAAAAGCGTTTCTATTTTTTTTGACTTTCTCCATTAATCATACCTCACGATTGGCCATCATGCTACGCTTTATCCTCCTGCAGTTTATCCCTCCTAACCTAACAGCAGAATGTTGCAACATCCGGAGAAGGAGCTGCCCTGATTTTTCAATGAGTTTCGTGTTGCATGTAAAGATTTTCATCAAGAAAGAAACGTAACGTGATCAGTGTTCCAATAATCCCCGCTCAAGCCGTAAGATTTGAGTCCATTCAAGCAGAATATTTTTTCGTCAGTAAATACCGTCGAATGTGTATATGGGTCTTTTCAATAAGTATATCACACGCAAAATAAACCACTTTTCTGCATCCGTCAACCGAAGCTCAAAACTTCTGTAATCGGACTCCCCGTTATGACCGATAAACGCCATTTGAGTGTCCTGGGCATGGCGAATTTTAATGTGTTATATTCTTGAGCAAATCTACGGAATCACAGAACATCAGCAGCGAAGCAGTCACCTGTTACCGTTCGCGGTCTACCTCTTATTTACAGGTCACGAAAACTGCCCGTTTTAACGAACTTTTTCATCAGCACTCGAAGTCATTTAAAGTTAACTGATCACCTACCCACACATTATGCTTTAAACCAGGTAGTGGTCCTCTCCACACTTTCGCCACGGACCGCATAAATAAAAACCAGATCAATATGCTGCCCAGTAGTCAGAATACGGACGCGTCGTTCTCTTCATGTTCCAACATAATAATTTGTTCAGACCAAGCTGCGTGCGACTACCACCCAGTAAACTAAACTGGGCAGATTGTGATTCAGGCAAAAGCATTTGCACCGGAAGTCTCTGCATTTCTAGGGAAGCCACCCAATAAACAAACAGTAATTTCAAGATGCACATTACGCCCACAACGAGGTTCAGTTCAATCAGCGCACATGTGTATCGACATGGCATCCCGGGTATGAAGCACTCAAGTAAAATCCGTGTGGTGCGAGCGTTTTGCGCCTACCCAAATTAAACTATCTATGCCAAGTTTCGGAGTATCCACCTTCAAATATCCGAGCGTGTTCGCGGGATCAAGGACAACTGGTGAAGGAATCAAGGTAAACGGATGCAGGGCTACGCGGATCGCCAACAACACATTGGGTTCTACGATCCGCATAAAACGATCTTCGGTCCATTTATCCAGACTACCACAGCACTGGTAGACGTAGACATCGACTATTCTTGCACCCGGCCAAAGAACACCATGAAAATGTGGCGTAAACACTTTGGCAGCCAACTAAGCCAACCCGCTACCATTGATTGGGTGACTGTGAGCAGTCTATCACAAGAGGCCATCAAAACTTCACTTGCTGTCGCCCAGATTTGTTGGAGATGCAGAGGGCGATTGATCAACTGCGCAACGGGAGGGCTGTAGGCAAGAATGAACTGTCAGGTGAGACCCTGAAGAGTGGCGGACCGGCGTTAGATTGAGCTCTGCTCCAGCTAGTTCACTCCATCTGGAAACCCGAAGTGATGCTGCAAGATTTCAAGGATTCCCTTATTTTGTCCTCGTTCAAAAGTAAGGGCGGCAAGCAATACGCCGACAGTTGTCGGAGCATTGTTCTTTTGAGCTACGCAGACAAGTTGCTTGCCAGAATCCTCCTGAACCGATTGAATGCGGAATTTTTGGAGACAAACGTTCCTGAGGAGCAGTACAGATTCCGGGCGAGTTGGAGTACAATCGACCTGGTGTATGCTGCTCGACAGCTTCAGGAGAAGTGCCGGAAACAAAACCAGCCCGTGTATGCCCTGTTCGTGGACTTCACCAGGGCCTTCGATTCTGTGGACCGCGAGGCGCAATGGATGGTGCTTGGCAAGTTTGGATATCCGAGTAAGTTCGCCAATATGATTAGATTGTTGCATGTGGACACTCGGGCGAAGGTACAGTCGTGTGGATCGACCTCTGATGGTTTCGACATTGTTGCTGGCGTGAAGCAGGGTTGTGTGTTAGCCCAAGCCCTATTTAGTTTATATTCAACCGCCATGGTAGAAGTTGTTTTTTAAGACTCTGGAGAAGATGACATTGAGATGGATTACCGGACGGACAGGTACCTGTTGAATATCCGGCGTTCCGGTACTCCAACCAGGCTAAACACCCTAACCATGAGCATGCTCCTGTTTACAGACGACAGTGCACTGCTGGCACACACTGAAGAAGAATTGCAACGTCTGATGACGGCCTTCGAGTCCGCGGCATTCAAGTTCGGACTGGAGATCAACACAGATAAGACGGTTTTCTTCTTTCAGCCTTCTCCGGGTGGGTATGCTGTTTCTGCATCTCCACTCTGAATTCGCGTCACTGGAGACGTTGTCTTCAGTTGCGCAAATTTTGGCCGGTTGGTTAGAAACTTGTCCACCGATCTGTCCGTGGACCACGAAATAAGAGCTCGTGTGGCGAAGACTTGTGTTGTTTCCGGAAGTCTTGAAATACGTGTCTGGGAAAATCACAGCTTGAAATTAACCACTGAGCTGTGTGTCGACCGCACAATTGTGCTGTCCATAGTACTGTACGGCAGTGAAACGTGAACATTGTATCAACGGAAAGTTCGCTACCTGGGCCGCTTCCATGTGCAATGTCTGAGGTGCATCTTGGATATTCAGCGGTCGGACATGGTTCCGAACACTGAGGTACCGCGGTGAGCGAGAATGAACGGGATGGAATCCCTGCAGATGCTGAGTAGGCTCCGTTGGCTTGGACGATGATCTATTCTGCTCTATGGACAAGTGAAATCAGGTAGGCGAAATCCTGGTGGTCAACAACGTAGATATCAGAATGTAATCCAGGAATTCTTTCACGTTGTAATATTGATTTTAGATGTCGGAAAGAATTTGCGTTGAACCGGACGGCTTGGAGGAATACGATTCAGACGGGCGTCCGCAAGTCCAGCGAACAGTTATTACGCGGCCGAGAACGAAAGCGCGCGGTACGCAAGGGAACCATTTGTGTCATAGGTCGTGGTGACGTGACTATATAGTTTTGCTATGTGTGCGGTCACCAACGTACTCACAGGGCTCCGTCGGCGAAGAGCCGACAAGTATGTTAGGCTCATATAGATCATATCAGTATGTTCATCCTATTTCTGATAATGATTGCGTCGGCCAAGACCATAATCGTATGGCAACTAATCCGCTCTTTCCAGGAACATGAGTGTTTGTGGTCTTCTACATATTCTTTTCTTCAGCTTCGTTGGTGTATTGTATGGTAAATGGTTTGAGTGATTTCTTCGGACTCCAACCTGAATTTCGTTCTTCATCCTTGTCTTATCTAGAATGCTCTGGCATGCACTCCTGTGCCCAAATACATCTTGTGTTGGGTTTTCAATATCTTTCTTTTCACTTTGGATATTGTCATTACAGTCTCTCTGTCTGTTTATTCTGCGATAAGCAAGGGTTTCCTTTTCTTGCCAGCCAATCAGTTGGTCAACCAAAATTGGCTAGCTGGACACAAAGACCTCACGCACACACACACCGGCCTTATTCATTCGGGCTTACACTGGATATGTAGGTGAAACCTCAAGTGGTGCAGCCCAAGCCGTTTGTCTTGACGGTTAGGCGCAGGCGTCATTCGGCTTGGGTTACTGTGACAGGCTAATCCTAATCGGATACTGCCAACCGTGTTGGAGCCGTTTGCTGGTTTCTTCTTCAGTAAGTCCTTTTTGGTAAGGCTGTCAGCCGGAATTTCCGTGAAATTGCTCTAACTCGAGACTTCGTAACCGGGTCTACAATTATGCAGGATCACGTGTACGCGATTTAGGTAGAGAGTGGCGGTTGTGTGCTGTATGGACTTGACGTGCAATCGTCTGGACCGATCGCTTCCATTAGGTGGCCTAATTTCCACCTAATCTGTGATCGGTATCCACGTAGGAATGCATCTGCGACCAGACTCAGGGACTATTGCCGTCCATTACAACCGACAGGGACCGCCAATGTTCTCCAAACGATAACGGTGGATCAACCAGAATAGTGGGGATTGTGTTGCAAATCAATATAGTTGATTTTTAATAGACGTTGACTACCACATATCCCATGTTGGGCTCTAGACAGGAAGACTCTGATGGCAAGATCAAAACTGACAGGAGTGATGGTAAAGCTATATGATAAGTACTTATTCATAGCACTGTAGATCGATGAACTCTTGATAGGACTAGGAAGAAAAGTAAAAACGTAAACCCGGGATGGGAAACCGAACAAAAATTTTCACGATGCACCGCACCAGCAAGGTTAGAGAAAAGGAACTGGAGGAGATCACCGTGACCCAGGTTACTGAGGAGAAGAAGAGTAGGTGAATCATCAAACAACCTCATGCATGGCCAACGTTCTTGCCACCTCTTGGTTGGCGAGTTGATGTGAGTATGCTAGTGACCTACTAATCGAAGACGGCCAGCACATTCATGACCGCGTTAATCGTTATGCCATATAATCATGTCACTACGACCTGTTGCAACAATGGTTCTTTGGTGTACGACGAGCTTCAGTTCATGGTCGCGCGATAACTTCTTAGTGAACCTTCAGTCGTCCGACTAGATTGTATTCTTCCAGACTGCTCGATTCGAATCTATGTCATCTGAAAATCTAAAATCCATATAATAAAACGAAAAGTTTGTTTGGACAACATCTTAGTGCCTCCGCTTCCGACCGCTGGATTTTACCTACCTCCTTCAACCTTCCCGTAGAGTGACTGCTTCAGAATCCATTCGTTGCGTATCCTACGGACGTGTCCCAGCCAAAGAAGCCAACTAAACTTCAACGTTGGTTCATGCCCGTCTGTGTCCGCCTGCCAGAATACCTCAGTGTCCGGAATCATCTGCAACTACCGAATGCCCCAGATGCGTCATAGGCATTGCAACTGGGAGTCGCTCAGATATCGCACATTTCGTTGATAGAGTGTCCATGTTTCAGTGCAGTGTTGCCGTGTAAACTGTACAATTGAGACAAACAGCGCAGTGCTTATCTTCAAGCTGTGGTCACTCCATGCACGTCCCTCCAGACGTCCGGAAGCAGCGCCGGCCCTTTCCACACAAGCTACCAACTCACGTTTCACAGCTAAACTTGTCGACAAATTGCTACCAAAGTATCAGAAATCTGTGCAGCTAACCGAAATGCTTCCGCTGATGGAGATTCGAGGTTTGGGAAAAACATCTCTTCCTGGGGAAAGCTGAAAGAAAGAAAATGTCTTACCTGTGTAATCTATAAGCCAGATTTGGATAACGTGGTCGCGAACTCCCTGGTCAGTGTTTGAAAGTCCATCTTGCTGAATGAGAATACCGTATTGTCGTCTGCAAACAGAAGAACAGACATCGTCGACGTACATAGACGACCCCGGATATCGAGACTTTTAGTATCAGTAGACGACCGTGTGTGCTGTTTTTAACATGAACACCGCCCTCCAAGTTCTCAAGTGCAGATGTTGGCACTGCAGTCAAAGATTAATAACACTGCTTCACATCACTAACGATGTCAAAATTCAGAGAACTGGAGTACCTCATCCGGAGTCTATCACTCAAAAGTTCTACCCGTTAGATAGCAGGATGTTACCTTGGGAGACTCTGTCAGGAGCCAATTGCTCAAAAGCCTGACTCACTTAACAATGAGTGGCCACCTCAGCAAGTAGGCACAGTGAATAATTCAGTAATGTCTCATTCAGGATAATGCAATCAATCAAACTTCTGAAGTATAGTGCAATTTTTCGACCGTACGGAATGATAGGCCGGCGATCCAGATCAATCGGTGGGCGATCCAAGTGATCTCTGTTTGAGGATACTGTCTCTAACCCCATTCTTTCGTATGCGAAAGAGAGTGCTGTTCCAACTTTAAATACGATTCCACTGTGGACTCAGATATTCGCGCCTCATTGTCTACGTCCTTCTACAGAGTAGGTAGTGCAAAACATACTGCCCTATGTGCAGTCAGACGACTGCACCACTGTACTCTATCTGAAATGGTTCAATTTGTATAGACAGAAATCCTGATCAACATAGCTCTCTGAATCCAAACAGCCGATGAGCCAGGCCACAAGGCCAGCATTCCAGAAGAATAAACCAGGTGGTCAGGACACACGAACATACGCACATTTTCGGTGTCAATCCTTGATCGTTCATTGCCACTTTTGACATTTGTCTCTTGTCGCCAAATTTAACACTACAATCACCAAGTGGCTAATATGGTCTTTATTTTTCAACTTGTACATTTTTTTCCAGTAACCTTCAGAACTCAAAATTTTGCAATTGCTCCTAGCTGAATAAGACCAGGGTGGAGCCCAATCATAAATTCGGACACTACGGCACATTCAGTCTGTTTTCATTTCACAATGGCGAAATGCTTATTCTGACCAATTACTTTTTTGACGACATCACAGCCCGCTTCGCTTCATCCCGGTACTGACCCCAGAGCAAAGCGGCGGATAGGAGAGAGGTGGACAACTACGACTCACCCCAGCTTTGCCGTTCATGTCTAGCACATGCCAGTGTCACGTGTTCCGCCGTCGGTCGTGTAGCCGTCATCTTTCCGCATGGCATCCGCAACGTGCCGGCCACAGTGACAGTAAGTGGGCCTACCAACTACGGTTTGCGTCGGCAACAGGCGAACGATGCGCCGAAAGGACTGATGGAACAGTGTTGTTTGATGGGTTTCTAGTGTATGCTGGTGTAACATCACCATACGCCCTGAGCACAAAGAGCAAGTGTGAGATGTAAAGGTACCATCGTTATCCCCGCATGAAACCCCGTTCGCCCACAGGAATACCCTACGGGTCGTGTTGCTCACAGTTAGTAAGAGAGATGCACGTCGTGCGGTGTCAGCGGTGTTGAACGTCATCAGAATTGTGGGCAACTTATTGTAACTAAAGCACAATTTGATTTGCTGTCTTCACCAAACACATTGCCGCCTGTATGAGTAGGCGCTGATGAAATGGTTGACGATTTTTTGTGTCGATAGCACAGAAATGTGTGTTGCGGAGACTTCGTGCTTCCGAGGACATCCACTATGTTCCCGATAAATTTGAACTCTGCTTTGTGAAATCGTTTATTCTGATACATAAGCATATGATTGCATAACGTGCAGATTCCTTCATTCTGCAATCATTTTTGAAGTGGTGCCTTGCTGGCCGATCGTATTCAGTTGCATAGAATTCACGGTCATTTCCATATAAGAGTAATGAACTTAAGCGTGTGAGAAATGAGGATCGCTTCAGCAGACACTGTTGCAACCGAGAACTTGCGAAATTCGCGTTCTGTGCCTTTCAGATGGAAAAAAACAGTAATCCCTTCTCATACCTGAAAGATACTCCACTGCGCACAATCAGCAAACAACTTTGGCTGTTGGTAGGTGCGGAAAATGACGATCAGTATCTCCCATAAGATTCATAAATGATTATCAGCATTATCATTTAAGTTAGCAACATGCGATTGCGACTGATTGCATGGATGATGCATGATACAAAAAGCAACAGTACTGAAACAGTCGTCCATTGTTGATCATATAGTCGTTTTTCGAAATGATGGTCAGTATGGCTCGGTGTCTAGTGATCAACAAGTGACGAGCGACTTATGATGCTGGTTTTTTGGAGCTGCACAGATTGTGCGACCCAAATTACAAGGATCGGCTTCCCCTTACTTGCAATCCAAGTTGAAACGAGCCCAGGTTTTAGATTTAGCAATTACCCACTTGTGTAGTCTGGCACTCACATTCAAACAGGCAAACAAATGGAGATATCTGACGTACGGAGACATGAGCAGACTGTTATCCACCTGGCTGAATGTAGTATCGTGATGGGGTTGCGTAGAAGGTTCGACCGAATGCTGCTCGAAGTCATCGACTGACTTGTTCCATCACATCGCCGTCTTCCTATGTTACTTATAAAGCTAGGCTACGTTTAGACACAGTTGTTTCCTGGTGCATCCTGATCGGACTAGCTGTATTGCTCGATGAATGCATGGGAATAGCCGCCTGATTTCACCGTCGATGAAAAATGTTGTATTTCTTTGTGTAAGGTGTCTAGGATATCATTTTATATCCATACGATAAAATAGGGCACGAGTCCGAGCATATCTGTAATGAACTGGCATGAGGCCATTAATGTCATATGTTGGCCAGCTCACGTAGAAGCTTGAAAAACAGGTCTGCTGAAAATGCCCCCTGACCCACAGGTGAATGGCCCGGTAGATTCTGACGTTTTGTGATGTAACATCAGTGTCATAGATGGGTCCAAAAAGGGTTGTGACATCAACTTTCCAGAAGGTAAACAATACGAAACTGAATCTGGGCTGTTGTGTACACGTAAAATTATCTTTTACTCTGCCTCATTGAGTTGCCATTCGGTTTGGCATCAGTATTTGCAGCTTAGAGCCATGTCAGAAGATGAACACAATAATGTGTGGTCGGGTTATCGAACGGACTCGACACACCACTATAAACAAGGTCATACTCACTGACACAAGGGAGTATGCACATTTTTCGTAAAATCGGTCAGTCCCATCATCCCAGTTTTGTCGTCACCATCATTCACACTCCATAGCACCCTGCTGTTGCAAATTGGCTGGCCTTGGAAAGGTAACATAAGGTGAAAATGTAGAAAGTAAAAAACAGATTTTACTAGCACAATCATTCTTTTTGCAAGATATGGACAATATGGGTGCATCACGGACAAAACGGATTTACAAGTAAGTGGAAAATTGACTAAAAGACCCACAGTTTCCCAACGGAAACTGAAACACGCTATACTGTGTTTCCAGTTTTACTCTACCATTTGTAGACTGTGACATGGTGTTACTTGGTCTTGGTGCTCTAACGCGGATGAGTTTGTGACATTTCTCAGATTTTCCGTCTCATTAATAAGCCATGTTGCTCTGCCTCATATCAGTGTGTCCTGTTGTCACTTAGTTATTAACAAACGTCAAAGAAACCCTCCAAATAGCGAACAAGATGTGCTTTCCATGTTTGATCAGGGTGAGTAGAAAGAATCCGTCGAGAGATTTTTTGGCCAATGTGTTTGCTAACATTTATTCTATTATTGTTGCAATTAGTGGGTTTCACTGATTGTGGACCATTGAAGTTTAAGTAGCTGCACTGAATTTTTCTCAGGGTTGGGCAATCGGATATGGACGGCAGCGGACACGGCCACCATTCAGAATCTCATCACTTTGAACAGGTTTCTTGGTACTCGGCAGACAAGAGGAAAAGTATCTAACTGACGGAATGATTTGAGTCGGTCGGGTGGACACCGATGGGGCTTTAGACTGTTTTAATGGGGTGATAACGCGTTGGGAGCCCACAATTCACGGATAACAGCAAGTCATGGAAACTTGTCCATCGGCTGGAATGAAATGACTACCGATAATCAAGTGAATCCGGATTACTTCACTGCCATGTGAGCCTTCCGCGGCTCAAGCACCGGGGTGAAAGTAGAGTAAATGGCGCCTGTCTGTTCTATTCACTAACCAGTTGCTTCAATTACTGCCACCTATAAGGATGTCTGTGACCTGAAACACACTGAGGTTGTAACTTTATTCACATCACCTGTTTACCCGTTTCTTCTGCGTAAACGCCAGCATTGGGTCCGAGTTAGTTTACTACTTGTAAATCCTTCGAGGTCGGCTACTACATTGCATCACACCGTTGTTCACTTACCTTATCAGACGACCAACGTGTAGAACGACCAACGTATGATGCACGACACATGCAAACAAACAAGTATACGGAACAGCTCTTTTTTAACACAAGCGTTTGTTTCCAAGTTTTATCGTGACAACGGGGATTGAACGGAAGAACAAATGAGCTGAAAGATGAGTTTTCTGTGGATACTCTAGGTCATTGGATCTGCCTCGAAATGGAGACTAATACCAATATTTTATTCACACTGGGTGACTTGGATTTCAGCTCACCCGTTTGTATTGTATTCTGAATAAACCGCTGCAAATAGCTTTATCTACATGTCGAAAGCCACGTGCAATGTTTAGGAAACAGTATACATCACCGTACGGACTCAGTTGGCTCGAATTATGCGGTAGAATTGTATCCGGTCTGCTGGCCTACTTCGTCGGCACACTTCTATAATGAACAATCTCTGAGTGTTGTTTTATTAACTGAATCAAAAGGACTGTCCATATATACACATGAAGACTATTGGTGCTGGCGTTCCGTAAGAATGGCTGTGTTCTAGCAACCGATGTGACGGAAAAGCTTTGTTCAGGTACTGCAGTTCCAGCGGAACCCGACCTAATGTTCATAAATTTGCTCACTACTTACTGCGGTCAGTCTGTGAACGACTCTACTATCCAATACCTTTGATGCTACCCGAATTAGATTCTACCTCCAGTTGATATCGCATACATTACGAGAATTCTTCTTATAAATAGGAATTAGTGTAGTGCAGCTTCTACCAAATGGAATATCAGAACCACCATAATAGAACAGGTACCTTTTCGGCGGCGACCTGGCCCCGATCATAACACACAAGAAACAACGTTCGAAGTTTCTGAGCACTTCAAGCTCAGTTAATTTGACCAAGCTACGTTTCTGTTGACGACACTGTAAACTTTCAACGAAACGCACGTTGTGTCCACCGTAAACAGCTGTAGAGCAACAGTTTATGCAGAAGCTCCAGGTTAACTCACAGTCAATTACGAATCCCCTCAGCGATAACCCGTAACGACTTAGATCATCTGAACTCACAGTTATTTGGGGGATACCGGTCACTAGGTGACAAAATGATACACAGAAGGCCGGAAGGTGGTACTGGCCAAGAAGAATGCCTGGTCTACGCAAAGCCTAAGCAAACACCTGCGATCATTGCTGGAAGTGACCAGTGAATGTGGGCCACTTACAGTACGTTCAGCGAATGCCAGCCAACGGACTTGTACTTTTGACTCCTCAGTCAAGACCGCCACTACCTTATGGCGTGTGGTCCGTAGAAGGTCAGTCTTAGTTTGACAGTCCGCATGAACCTGTACCACAAGCACAACCAAACACTATTTATCACGGTCACCCTAGTCAAGCATTCTCACCCTGCAGGCGAATTTGCTGTTAGGTAGGACCCATTCGAACAAAAATCGTTTGCCTATGCACTCAAGGAAGCCTCCAAAATCAGCCTGACTTTACCTTAAAACCCCAGGGTCACCGAAAAGACCTTGAATGTATTCGGCCGTTGTACCGGCGGTAGGATACCTGAGCTGCAAGACAGTGTTGATGTTCTGGGTGCAGGTTTTTGTAAGGCAACAATGAACTAAAACGAGGGTTTTCAACGTTCGACTTAACGCCGGCGGTTAGTCAGTTAACGTGTGCGTTGACAAAGTAAGAGGTAATTAGCTTAACCTGTGTTCCAGGCGTCAGTAGTCGTCTACAGTGGCCCGATATCTGTATCAGTCTGGGTTGCGACTGTCTGTCATGATTTTCGATACCGGTTATCTTGGAAACTTGGTGAAGCAAGATGGTTTCGGAATAGCAGAAAGATCGCAATGTAATTCTGGTGGAACCAGGCAGGGAAATGCCAAACTTGACGGTAGAACAGTGGAAGGTAGATGTGAGTTGGTGTTGATGGATTTGACCTAATATGTTTTGGCCAAATAGTGTTTTCGATAGCGACAGTAAAATCGGAGATCATAGTGCAGATAGGCTGACAAGTTGCGTCGATATATAACAGACTCAGTTGCTCAAGTGAGGACAGGACATTGGCTTAGAAACCCATAACCGTAGTCTCCACCAAAAATCAACTCAGTGTGTTAGAGAGAAGCCTACAGCCTACCTTTCGTTGGTAGCCCGATAAAAACTTTCCCTCAAGGGCTGTCTCAGTGGTGACTAGGAAACCAGGCTGTCCAACACCCCATCTATAGGGCTATGACAGGTGCACTTCCATGGACCGAACTGTTCACCGAGCTACATGGATGATCCGACTGAGTAAATCCACTTGACTAAGTGGCATCACGATGAATGAGGGTGTTTCGGCACATTTTCTGGTCTACTAATAGTCAATCATCAACAACGGTTCATGGCCTTCCGAATCTGATTCAAAACTTCAATGGGCCAAGGGTTGTTTTCTTGTCCGTTTGCAGAAGTGATCAACACGACAATGCGCACTCCAGAAAAAAATAAGTAGCTTACTAATTCGGTTCTAATCCCGGCATTCACTTTCGTTCTGTTAATTGGATAGAATAACAACAGTGGATAAAATTTTCCCTGCAGTCCTTGTACTAGGCAAACGTTGTGTGACAGCATTTTGGTAACCATTACTTAACCCTGATTCCTTTTCCGCAGTGTAGGGACTTTTCAGTGTACAGTCAGAATCCCGATCTACTCTTCAGTAGCACACAATTACATTTTGGGATAACTGACTGCTTTCATGCTTCGTTTTGATATCTTACTTTATGTGTTAAATTTGAAACTACCGGCCGCTGATGATTCATTAAAATCAAATGTCAAATTCTGTCTAGTCGCATTTGTAAATTGATGGTGCTGAAACTGATATGAAAAATCCTTTTCATAAAGGTTTGTTGAACGGTGCGATACTTACGTTTCCTTTGATTCGTTTCATATCCCTCACCTTAGCCTCACTATCTAGTATGAATACTTCTGTTTTATCTTGCTGGAAAGCAACAGAATCCATGACAAATGCAGGATATTCTATCTGACCACACTGTATGTGTTTATTTAATAAAATTCCTTACCAGCCCTCTGTGCCGATATTTCCCCGGCCAAGTGTGTCTGTCATGTTGAAACCGTACTGACACAAAGATGGCTAAAGTGTTCATTTGTTAACTTCTTGAAGCATACTCCCAACGAACAAGTACGGCCCTTTTGTCTCACGTGCTTTTTACGTTTTTTCTCTTTGTGTATTGTCTTCTTTCTCGATTGACAGTTTTGTAATCATTGCGCTTTACGAAGACTTATGTCGAAGGTCACTTTGACCACTAAGCCAAAGATAAACCTGTGGTCTACTTGGGCGGGTGGAACGATCAGGTCAGGTACGAACTGATTAACTTCCTAATTCGGATTTGGTTCCACTTACCTTTGTAATTCGTTCGAGTATTGCTTAAGTGATATCAAAATACTGGTTGTTGGTATCCAAGGCCGCAAGCCTACCGTTTATAAACGACTGCTTCCCAACCGGGTCTAAAAACGTGCTGTATTTTGTGGACCGTTCACACGGTCACCTGGTTGCAACCCAGCACCGACGTGGGTGTTAAGTCGAATTCTAGACACTGACATCAACTGGTAGATTGGTCTATACAGAGCATCTCTTTCTAAAGTCAGTTAATTGCTTCCACCAAAAATTCGCAGCAAAATCAAAACGCACAGCGTTGGACTATAGTTTAAACCCAGGCGAGTAGCCGGCGAGCGAGTCGGAAACGACGAACATGTATCTTTCACTATTGACTCGCTTCCTGTTTACTTCGCTACATGTGGATCGTTCTGATGATACTTACTGATGGTGGTATGGTTCTGCTTAGCCAATCAGGTTGTAGCTGTGCCGTCTAGGGCCTTTAGGTTATCTATGCTTCTTTTTCACGTTCGCTTTTTGATGTCCCCTGTAACGTTATTTGTTCCAAGGCTCTGTTTGCCACATAATGTCGTCTCGTCTGATTTGCTGT
Organism: Paragonimus westermani; assembly: GCA_008508345.1. NCBI lineage: Eukaryota > Metazoa > Platyhelminthes > Trematoda > Plagiorchiida > Troglotrematidae > Paragonimus > Paragonimus westermani. Next base: position 11,657 of record QNGE01002497.1, on the reverse strand, counting down.
GTCATGTCGGCCATATATGGTAATCATTTCGCCTCAAATGATTAAGATTCCTGTGGCCTAATTCCAGCTTTTTTCCCAATAAACGGTGCAGCTACGTCTCTTCTCTTTGTTGGATCAAACGATTGTGCGCATAATCAAAAAGACAACCCCGTAAATAACACCAGTTCTATGAAGGTCCTTTAATTCCTATGTTCGTAGTCTGTGGAGTGATCCGTTTTGTCACAGTCTTACTGAATGATTTCTAAACCGAGGAACTCAAATTTTGGTTGGTGCTGGTTAAGGGAGGTCGCCTCGAAATTGACTGAATGTGTCACGCACCAACAAGGGGAAGATTTCGGCCAGATACCTCCATGGTGGTGTGCTATTGCCTCAAAACTTGGTTATGATCATAAATTGAGTAACGCCAGTAACAGAACATACATGATTGTAAATAGCAGTATAAAAATGTGCGTGAGGAACAAGGCTGCAAAACAAAATGCTGGGACTCCTAGTCCCCAGAGTACTGTGGAAATGACGCTGACTGTTACGAATCACCAGCTGACACAGTGGAAGCTTGTGGGGTACGACGGATGGATGAGTTAATGTTTGAGTGGTCCTTGACTTGTAATTGACTTGATGGATGAAGCTACACAATCCCTTGGATAGAATATCCTCATCAGTGAACCGTGTATTATTTAGTTCGTATAGCGGCATCAAGGCAGGGTGTGTTTTCAGAATGCCGTGTAGCACTGAATAGCCATTAGTGTTGGTGAGTTGCGTAGAAGTGTGTGACAAAACCTGGTTAGCCGTTGTGGCAGTGTTTATGGTCATGAGCCATGCCAAACAGTGAAATAGGTAATGTGTTGGTGACACTGACACTTACATTCTTGGCACAGTTTGAAGCGCTGTCCATGTTGGGCGATTCATGTCAGGCGCTGTGTCGGACGGTCCTCGCCAGACCTTGAGTCGAGTAGTCTTTGTCAGGCGTTGCGCCTGGCCGTCCCTCCCTGGCGTTGTGCTGGACGCTAGTTGAATAAACAAAGCCGTTTCAGTAGTTCCCCTTAGTCTTTGAAATATGGATCTAAGGGTCTCCGTGTTGGGATGCGTCACACATTGGATGCGATGTTAGTGAGGTCACTGACCTGATTGCACACACGACAGGTTCAACAAAGTAATTAAGAAATGTGTACGGACGAACGCATTAGATTTGTGGTGATGGGTTTATCAGATTTCGAATAAGGTCATGTAACTGTACATTCGAATCCCTACATGTAGCTACTCTACTGTGCTGTTTTGGTGAACTCCGGATGGTGTGATTGATACGGAGAGGTACCTTCGGGTACTCAGACACTTCCAAAATACCACTGAACTCAGTGTGAAATCATCTAGACCGATTTTTATTAAAAACTGTGAATAAACATAAGGATATATTTCGTAGTCTTTCTACAAATCGCTTGACAGTCATCTATATGGCACGTTCAGTAGCTTAGCCTTCAGTTTTTCCTCAGTTTTACTTGTCAGTGCAACCATGCATACCTTGTTTGCTAAGCGGAAGAGTTTCATGCTGATGCCCCTCTACTTGCATTTTCCACCACTTGTATGTCTTGGTTGTAACTCCTCTTTCTACTAGTTTGAATAAGGTGTACAATAAATGTAATGTACCACAGGCAACCTGACCTTTGTTTCTCTCTTTCTTGCTTACACTGTTTACTCTGACAGCCAAAGCAAGCTGTTGCAAGTAAGGGACGGATCACTGTAAACTCACAAATCCATCTCTCAAATGGAACAATCGCAACACTGAGTGCCTCTCTCTGACACATCGGTGCCAATAGTCTGGACTCTCGATCAGGAAGAGATGAGATGGGATCGAATTTTAACTTGAAAGATAAAACACATTCACCAAAAAGAACTACGCTTCTTATGTGGTCAACTGACGCTGTTTTAGGGGTATCTCCTTCTGGCACATCTGACACTGCTGCAGTATGGTTTCTCCGTGTTGAATGATCGGTAAGAAGATCGTAACCTGTCTATGTATACATCGAAATGTGCGCATATCTTGTCTTTGATTAGTTTCAATCGCCATGAACAAACCGTGTGGCAGTGCGAGGAGATACACTTTCAGTCTGTGTACATTTTCACGAAGTTGACAGCAAAACACTCATGAGTAACTTTATGTCACAATATGCATTGATCCGTTCATGGGAAGAACGTTCCCATAACAGCCATAAAAATCAGCTCTTTAGTTGGTTCTGTGGTAATCCAAGTCATCTTCCGAATTTTATAGATTACAGTTTCGGGACCACCAATCGGAATGGCGCGACCACAAACAATTATGAGTGCCCTAGTTACCCTGCTGCCACTGGTCCAATCAGTTGCCAACCCCGCCATCAGGAAAACGTAATGTGATCTGTGTAGTACTATTTCGTGTCGTCCGATCGAATATTTCACGTATTTATATCTGTAAAACTTTGCAGACTGGAATCAAACAGCTAAATTCACAGTTTCAAGTTTTCTACTTTCACCACCTCAAAGCTGTCCTTCAGCTCAAGCTGGTTTATTACTTACTGTTAGTCTAGAGAGTTCGATCACAATAGGCTGGAGTCAATTCATGGCATTTTCTACGAATGAGCAACTGAACCTGTGGTACAACACTTCCGAAACCGAAAAATGTATGAAATGTTTCGAGCTGTTTTACAATATCCAGAAAAACGGCGAACAGAATCAGGGAAATCAATTTCTCACTGCTGGTAAGAGTGACGTGTGCGCCTTGTTGAACAGCATAGATTTCATGGAAATACTGTCCCTTTTCCCGATCTGCTAGCTACGGAACCTGCCGTTAGAAGACATTCTTCCTTTCTAGGCTGCCGACGATAACCATTCCAATTCTGTTATTCGAAAACAGCATATGCTGTGTCAAGACTTCATCCTGCAGCTGAGTGACCATGCGGTTTGACGGAATTATGGTGTTCGGCTGGAAAGCCAAATTAGTGAAATGCTCATCTATGGGATTACCAAAATAAATCGTTTGTATGTTATGCTCGATGGAAGAGAATTAACGTTGTCAGAGGCCCCCAAGATACGTCAGCAACATATTGACATTCCGCGGCAACCAAAGAGTCTAGTGCTTTTCCAACGCGATCAGTTAAGCCTACCCATCCGTTGCTTATCAGGCGCTTACGGCCATGGAGACACCAAAATACAAATCAACGAAGAATCCTGAATCCCTGACTTTCACTCTCTGACTACCTGTCGCTTTCGCAACGCTGTCAGTCAAGGTTGAAGAAGAACAGGTCTATCTGAAAATCGGGTGCTAAGGCACACAGATGAAGCAAACGACTTGTAATCTGGCACAAGCCCCACTGTTACATTGCACAACACAGGAGCAAACCATCAGCTTTCACACAGGTGGGCAGTGTGCGACTCTGATGCAAAAAAAACCTTCACCGGGTACACGGGAAACTGAATGCATTACATTTAATGGAGGTATTCCATTAAGTATGTCCGAATGCCATCCTGATTTCGACCAGACTGCAGATACATGGCATTACTGAACACCACCTACTGTTGCTCTGCGAAGCGAACTTTCTGGTCCATATGCAGAAACGAAGGTTTGTGATCAGACTTAGTGATCGATAACACGACACTGCAGTGATAAACCCACAAAGCCTGTACACCAAACAGAGAAACACAACGTGCCAACGCACCGCACTTTATTGATTCGTTGAATTGTATGGACAGCTTAACTGCCCAGAATTGCAGCCATTGAAATGTAAGGCAGGCAGATGACCGAGGTTATTCCTGGCCAGTCAGAGAGCTTTCAACCTGAGCCATTGGTAACTTATTCAACATCTCTGTCACTCTTGGCGAATATGACAAATTTCGTGATGATTTCTATTTAGTGGTTTCAACATGCGTTGTGACCGTCCGGGCTCCGCTGGTGTATCTGTGTGGTTGTGCCTTGCTATCAGAGCAGAAGGAAGACATATATTGTGGTATGTTAACATTTCGTTTACTCTCCTCAGTGGCAAACGTAAAACATGTCATTTATGTACATCATACGGATAAAGACTTGTATCGAAGCAGACGGCTCTAGCTTTGTTTGTATATCATCACTCTCTGTTCACCTGTTCGGTTCAAGCTCCTCTGCAGTGTGATGTCGTACATGACCTGAATGTCGATGCACAATGCAACCACCAGTCGCTTGCAAATCGGAATAAATTTCCACGAAGTTAATAAGTGTAGCATGCCTCCAGCTTATCTCATGAGGCAACCTAGTGTAGACTGAATCTGACCCCTTCAATTGCATTTCTCTCCTGTCTTGTGGCTTTGTACAAATCTCTTCCTGTTTTGTATCGATGTTACTCCGGGGATTCGAGGAAAGTAAACGTGTTTGTAACTTTATATCAAGCGTCAGCTCCGCAAAGATTTCTTTCCGTCGACTCGGTTGAAGCTGTTCTGTCTGTGAATGAAAGCCAATCTAATTTAGTTTGTACTGTCTGAGAGTGCTGCTTGAAAAGGCAGTGTCTGTCAATTTGGACTAAACGCTCGGCTTGCTTGTTTGACGCAGAGTGCAATGATGCAGATTTTAGGTACTGTTTGCCATTGTTAAAGAGAAATCGTTGAGACTCCTCACCAAAACAAGAAGCTCTGCTGTCAGTACAAACTGTCTCAGGTATTGCAAATGTCACAAACGAAGATTGGATTGTGATTATCGCAGACTCTGACCCAACATGTGTGACGATATGGATTTCAACTTACTTAGACTGGGCATCAATTACAAGTACATCAGATCAATAATAAGGCCTAAGTAACCTACATGTAGTCATTTCTATAGTCTCTTCCACCAACGCCAAATGTGTAGTCGTCTGGTAAGATTATTACGTTGACAGTTCTGGCATTCTTCACATGGCTTAAAAAATTGTCTGATATATAAATCAACATTCGGCCATCAGTAGTAACCTCTCTTATTTGTCTTCATTGTTGTTACACCAGGATGAGCATGGTGCAATACATCGAGCAAATGTTGCCTTATCTTCGTTGGCGGGATTATTCGAGAACCCCAAAAGTATAGCCATCAAATAAACTAAGTTCATCCTTTCGAGCCGTACATGACATCAACTCAACATTAATTTCCACGAGACATCTAACTGTTAGAGAGTATTTTATTTTCTACCACCTCTACATTCTCAGTTAAGTCATGTGCCTAATTCACTGTTCCTCTCTTTTAATGCAAACAACAACTTGCAGTTCGTACGGAGTTCAAAATATTGCCCGCAGAAGTACTGATGAAATCGTGTGACCCCGGGGATTACATTCAAGGCCTCTTTACCAAATAGTTACAAAGTTCGTGAGACAACGGCAGTCAGTCTGACAGAACAGTTTTTCACTTATGGGAACACATCACACTGTAATATTAGTACACTGAAGTTGGGCGATCACAATATACTGCTCCTCAGTATTCAGGCGGAGGCACCTATTTAGGTAGTGCAGTAACCAGGGCAAAATATCCGAAACAGTGTTGGGGTGCACTCTGACAAAAAAAGTGGTGTATCCGCGTGTGAAAGTAGCATTGGAAACTCTGAGGTCCTAGGATTATTACTGTGTGCATATGAGTGTCTGTGTTGATGCACATAACCCCGACGCTAATTTTCTCCATGAGCGGTCTGTGCCATCCGCGTTGTTCGTCCATTTCATCAGTGGTTTGTCTGAATTGAACTGGGCGTGGAATGAAGAAGCACTGATCTACCTTTTTGTACCAAAAAAACTACTGACGCTGCATCAAGTAACGAGCCCAGAATGCACTTTTGTGTGACAATGTATACAACGAAGAAATGATTGTGAAAGCTTGAAACAGGAAACAATGATAATGTGACAACATTCTTAAAAATGAATGAAGATCGGGATCGTTTCTAGGCTCCGGTGCATCAAAGATGAGTTACAGTTTATCATCTGCCATAAGCGAAATATTTGTATCTGGTCAGCCTCCGTGATAACGAACAGCATCGGAGAAGAACTCACATTTCGACCTTTGCAGTTTTGTTCGATTTAGCTTAAACCGTCAGGCATCATGGTCAGCATGTGCAAATTTTCAGATGTCATGGGCCTAACAGGTGAAACATACATCTTTTAACAGGTTTTCTATAAGCTTTTTAAAAACCTCCGGGGCCTATTTGATACCGAAGAATAATCATGTGTAATGGAAAGGCCTATGTGCGTACTAATCATTGTGCAAGCTGAGAGTAAGCATGAAAGGTCAATTTTCGTCAATCTTTCCTCACAAGCGAGTGTAGTGTATAAGTCCTCTTCACGAGACAAGGAGTATTTACCTAGTATGGCGAAACGGCTCGCTATTAGGCTGTAAATACTACATATTCGTACCGATCCATCTGGTTTGATTACAGGGACGACTGAGGTTCCCTATTCACAGTGTTCCCGACCTACACTGCTACCTTGACGAGGTGGTTGGGCTTGTGTACTGTT